>PVKS010001632.1:0-136146 GCA_004027875.1 Aplodontia rufa
AGACAGGAAGCAAGGACATACCTTTAAACAGGTCAGTTTTAATCTGAGCACACTGACCTCTTCTATTTTTGGAAGATATAAAGTCAAATCATTTGTCCCAAATTTTTCAGGTTATTTTCTTGTGAGTTCCAATCAGCTGATAATGAGCACTAATGAACCACACTTCTGTGCCTTGTGATCTGGGAAGATCACCGGGTTGTAAGATTAAACTTCCTTTCTTATCCCAGAGAAAGGACCATGGAGAAAGGGCCACAGACAGGAATAGATTACTTTGCAAACTGTCAAAAATGAATGGAGAATGTTGCTGAACCCTACCCCCTCATACACACACCTCTGAAAAACCATCCGAAATACCCAAATGTTTTCCTGGAGTGCTTCTTTTCTTGTCTGTTCTCTCAGACCTGGAAGTTTCCTTTCCCGATAAATGAAGAAAGAGAGAGGTGAGCTGCCTACCCTGTTTCCTGATTTTTGTTTTTGAGACTGGATCTAACTAAATTCCTGAGGCTGACCTCAAACTTGGCCATCCTCCTGCCTCAGCCTCCTGGGAAGCTGTGATCACAGTCCTGTGCCACCACGCCTGATGTCCTGCCCTGTCCTGCTCTGTTAATCTGTGCTCACAACTTAGGATGGAAACCACAGAGCTACAACTTGGTATTCTACGTCATTACCTTACACCCTGGGCACTGGGACACTTAGCCAAAAAGTGCTACCTGGAGAGAATCCCAGGAATCCTGTGTGCCTTCTGCTGTTGACTCCCTGGTGACCAGAGCCACTTCTGCCCCCTTCTTCTGTAATCCACAGTGCTTAGTGTGGTACCTTGCACCTAGTGCAGTACAATCCCTCACCTGAGTACTGGGAGCTGTGCACCTTGACTTCCCTCTGCACCCAGAAGGTCCCCCATTCAGGATGCCCTTACGATGTAGGCTAATGAGCAACCCCACACATCCTTGGCTAGTTCCTCTGCAACAGCTAGCATGACATCAACACGGGCAGCCACTGGTCCTTCCTGTTGAATTCATAGTGCATTCATTCATCCTCTCTGTTTCTCAGCAAAAGTTGCCAAGTGCCTGACGTATGATAGCATCACTTTTCTTTTCAAAAATCCATAATCCATTTACATGATTATCTATCCAGAATAGATGAGAGGTGTCAACTCAGGCCCCACCCATTGGTGGACCTTATTATTCAATTTTGAATGAGTCAGCCTTTCCACTCACCTTTACTGCTCCTCCCTGTTTTGGTCTGTTTTCTATTTCTATGATAATATGACAGAGGGGGTAATGTATACTGAATAGAAGGTCATATCCTCATGGTTCTGGAGGCTGAGAAGTTCAAAAGCAAGGAACCACATCCAGTGAGGACCTCTGAGCTGTGTCATCCCATGGCAGAAGGGTAGAAGGGCAATCAAGAGCAAGTGAAGGAACCAAGCACCAGGAACCAGACCCTAAATGGCATTAATCCATTCATGAGGGAGCCCCTAATCACATAACTTAATTACATTTTTCTCCTTTGGTTCTGGGGATTGGATCAAGGGCCGTTTGCCACTGTGAAACATCCACAGCCCTTTTTATTTTTTTGTTTTGAGACAAAGTCTCACTAATTTGATAAGGGCCTCACTAAATTGTCTAGGTTGGCCTCCAACTTGTGATCCTCCTGCCTCAGCCTCCTGAGTCTCTGGGATTACAGGCATGCAACCAAGATGCCCAGACCTCAATCACTTCTTTTCCTCCTTCTTCTATTCAGATGCTAGGAATCAAACCAGGGCCAGTCCCACTAATCACTTCTTAAAGGTCCTACCTCTTCACTATAATTGCAGGTAAACCTCAACACAGGTTCCAGAGAGGTCATCCAACCCATAGCGGTTCTCAGCCGGGGTATAAAATTGTTGCAGTTTTTCCCCACACCTTCCATGCGTTGTCCTGATGGGGAGTGCTTCTCATCAGTTACTTAACTAAGCAAAAAATAAAAATAAAATCAATGCCTTCATTGAGCCAAGGCAAGTCAAATCCACAGTGGGCAGGGCAATGTCTTTCAGAGGCTGCCTGCTTCTGCTCCACCCAGAGGGACGGTCTTGGTCATGACAGCCCATTTACATTTCTGCTGCCCCAGCAGGTTAGGAGACTGGATCACTGATTTTGACTCATATCAGAAGTATGTGCGCTTCTGTGATCTCTGGTCTTCCATATTGCTAGTGGGAAATTCAGGAAAGAGGAAAATGTGCTGCTTTCCGATTTTATCACAAATGGATGGTTTTTTAAAAATCTGTTAGAAACAGATCACACAGTCTGAAAGAATGGTGGTGAGCTGCAGTCTGAGCCCTCCCCCGTTGTGCAGAGAGGTTGCAGATGTCAGGATGCAGGTAACACATCCCTAGTGTCAAGACCCTAAGGGATGCACGGGGGTTGGTGTCTCTTTCATTTAGGGTGTCCTTTGGCAATCACCCACTAGATGGTGCTACGCGTCCACTTATCTGCACTCCGCGACTCCCACTCTGTTAAACTCGTTTGTGAGTCCTGGAAGCTAGAGGGCAAGATTTCTTTAGAAATAGCTTACAGAATTTGAAAAGAAAAGCACTTTTTCTTTTTTCTTGTAAGTCGCCTTTGAAGAAAACGCGCTTGTGAAAAGAGGGACAAGGCTCTGCTTGCAGCCAGGGAACCACAGATGAGAGGGGATTTCGAGAAGCATCACAGGCATGGTTTTGTGCAGGTGCGTGGATCATGAAGGAAGGAAGATGAGTTCGCAGTCAATGTCCCGCGGTCGCCTAGGAAACGCAACTCCCATCTGCGTGCTTCACTTTCCACCCATGCATGGCCTTTGGTGAGGAGGGTTTGTGACAGTGGCTTCGCCTGCGTCCCTCAGCCTGCAGAGCAGAGGGAGAACGGCTTCTGCCAGTCCAGGACAGACTCCCTCCGTCTGTCATCTGGAAGCTATGAAAATCACTCTGGAAATATTTGCTGTCACTTTCAGAGACCTGTGGTCATGTTTCAAGGCCTCTCTCGGGGTCTGGGTTCCAGGGCGCGGCTGGCACAATTGGTACAAGAAGCAAGCGTTTCCCTGGGTCGGTGTCCGGCAGCCTTAGCCTCCAGGGGAAAGTGCATGGCCCTTCTGTTGGCGTCCTCCTGCCAACAGGCAGCTGTCCCTTCCATCCCTGCCTGCCTACTGCGTCTGGCTCTTGCTAAAACCCATTGTGTGACCTCTGCCCAGGACAGCCTATCACTTCTTCTCTTCACAAACTTCATGTTGTGTCTTTCAAAATTCCCTCTTAAGATTTAAACAAATTATACAGAGAGAAAGAGAGAGAGAGAGAGAGAGAGAGAGGCAGAGAGGCAGAGAAAGAGAGAATAGCTATTTCAGATTCAGACCCGGCTGAATCCCAGCCTGATGCCTATGACCACCTTTAACCCGGATGTGGGGACTGGGAGGCCACCAAGCTCTATACCAAGCTGATGAGTTACAGGTGACAAGTGTCCCCACACCACCCAGACGCATGTCAACTTGGATTAACATCAACCTTATGGTGGCGATGCCTCTTAGGTCCTCAGGAAAGGACTTGGGCACATCAAGGAGAGGAGTTCAGGCAAATGGTCCACCGACCGCCATTCTTGTGGGGCCTCCACCCAGGACGTCTGCCCCTTGCTGCAGCCTGGCTCCTCGGCGCTTCCTGCAGGCATCTATTCCAGGTGCCTTGACAGTGTGTGTTACATTCCTGAGGCAGACTTGGCTCAGAGTTTTCTAAGAGCACACATTTAGGTTGCTTTCCAAAATTGGCTTTTTTTTTTAAGTTGAAGAAGAGAAAAAGTAGGAATGAGTGTGCACAGCCTTTGAAATATAGCGTGCGATTTGTCTCACAGGAAGAGACAGTTGTGTCCATTTTATTTAACGCAACATGATTGATAGATTACAAACAGATGATGCTAGACAGGGCCATAGACAGCCAGAGGATAGTAGATGATGATTGGTAGGTGATGAACGGATGGGAGATAATAGATAAGAGATACATGAAAAGAGATAGATGTTACCTAGATGCACAATAAGTAGAATCATAATAAGAGATAGACAATAACTATATAATAGGTGACAATGGCTAACTAGACTTTACACTCCAGTTTATTTTATAACCATAACTGTAAAAGCAACGCAAAGAAAGACAAGCGTAATTTATTAGTTTGTTTTATAGAGACGTTCCATTAAAAGGAGAGCGGTTTCCCTATCTTTTAATAAAACAAGGTCACTGATTCCTCTCCAGTTTGAGCTAACCCAGCCAGGAGCTATGCCTCAGTGCAAACTGTCCCTGGGCCACCAACACTGTCCAGATGACTGAGGGGGAGCAGGGGGCTTTTCTCTGCCAACTATTGCAATAAAACAGAATAAGAATTCAGAGACAGAACTATAACTGCAGCCTGTATTCTGCTTTTAAATGGCAGATTCTGTCCTAAGAGACCTCCACGGGTCACTGTGCATCTCCCTTCCAAGGGAATCTTGGAGTTTAACATCGTCATCATCTGGAGGACTTTTTGAACGATGTTGCCGAGAGTGCTCGGCCGGGCAATGGACTGCTGGGGTAAGACAGGGGACTTTGGTGGGGGGTTGGCATAACTGATAAGAGTCTGGGCCCTTTTGCTCAAAAGTTAAAATATTCCACTCAAGGTCACGTTAGACGAGGCTCTTGGTAACTTTTCCTGGAGGTCTTAGCCCCTCTGTTTTATGCTTCCCGCAGGTTTCTGTACTTGCCCCGAACAAGCCACTTTAAAAGTAATGGTGATTAATTAAGACTAGGTCCACCCAGCCTCCGGCTGCGTGAAAAGGATCCCCCAAACGGCAGATTTGTTGCTTTCAGGACTGGTTTAAATACAATGGGCTCACTTGATCACAATGCCACATGCTTGGAATATTTTTACTGAAACCGATCAGGCCACTGGGAGAGCTTGGTAACAAGGGAGGCTGAGGAAGGACCCCTGGGAGGAAAGGGAGATTGCTTCAAAAGGTTTTGGTTTGTGATTAAGAAGAGAAAAAAAGGCTCTGCAGAGGTACAGGGAAAGAGTTCACCTCTCTCCTTTTTACATTCTTCCCTACGACTCTTCCCACCGCAATACATCTGAAAGCACAATCACGAGATTCTGATTTACCTTTTTCCTTTCCTTCTAGTAAAACGTATTAAGGAACTAAGGGAAGAAAGATAACCTTGGAGAATCTGGTTAGATTTGACCACTTTCTCCGTATCTGGAAAGGCTTTACCAGTTTCCAGAATTCTTTTCTCAGTGATGACTTATATCAGATTGCTCATTGTTGCAGACTGTCCCCAAGGTGACATTTTTTTTTTTCAGGGCTGGGGACTGAACTCGGGGCCTTGCACTTGCTAGGCAAGCTCTCTGCTGCTGAGCTAAATCCCCAACCCCCCAAGGTGACATTGTGGGGGGGAGTATGAACTTTTTTTAGATTTACAAAGCAAGTGGTCTTGTTACACACCACACATGAGAGTCCAATGAGGTAAACCTGGCATCTACAAAAAGTATAAAATAATTTCAGAAATACTTATGTTTTTAAGCTTCTGCTTTATTTCTTTTAATGCCAATGGTTTGGGTAGATGAATATTGTCCAAATTTCTCGCTTACCCAAAAATATTTCTTAAACCTTCTCCACCTTAATGTTCTCATTTTGTGAAAATGAAATGGTGTTATAAGTAATGATCAAAGTTATGGTGAAAATTAAACTATAAACGCTGCCATCTGCTTCCTCCAGTGAAGTCCTGGTAACAGATAAAAATCTGAACACGTAGAGAACCGTAATGTCTACACTCTGTGAACTTGTCATTCATCTCTCAATGCTTACCCCTGAGAAAGGCACAGAATTGAACGCACTTGCAGATGTGACTTAGACTGGTAGGGTCATAAAATTAAAGCACTTAGAAACCCATTTCGAGGTTCGGTGAGACCCTGAAACTTCACTAACTTCACCTATTCCTTCTTATGGCACAGTGGGTATAATCTCTCTCTAAAATATCCCACTGCCCAGTAATCAAAATTAAGCATAATTTCCATGTACATAAACATGAATGATACATTTAATTTCCATTCATTACTATATAGCAGGAAATTGGCTCTAAGTAGCCGTTAGTAGTACTGAGTGAAGCTGGGATTGAAATTCAGTGTTTCCTTGGCTCCATGGTACTTTCTGAGCAGGACCCTCACTCCCATGTCAGAGTGATAAGTTTTTCCTTCTCTTCAGTCCTTATTTGACCAGCAGGATTTAATATTAAATGAACCTATCTTTAGGAAAACAGCTCCGTTCATTTCCTCTGGCTGTGCGGCTCTCCATTTTGCCTCTGATCTGTGAGAATGAATGGTCAGTTCCTTACGAAGCGATTGGAGAGAGGGTCTCTATCAGAAATTAGTCGAGCCAGCATGATGCCTCTCGATTCAGCAATCATTGGTGGGAAACTAACACTTTGTATCAAGTGCTGGGTGGGAAACACAGAAGTTCATAGTCTCTGCCCTCCTCTTCTGGTTTTGTGAAAACTACAGACATCTGATCCTTCTGTCCTGTGGGATGTGGGGCCCATCCTTTTCTGTTTATTACGTAGGATTAATTCCTCAGAACGCTTCCCTTTTGAAACTAATTAGTTAATTCACTCAGTAAATCTCTACTTCATACCTACTGTGTGCCAGGCACTGTGATGTGTTCCAGATGCCACAAAACAGGGCTGAAAACCACATATGTGCGGTGGTGATATGTGGGGCAGGGGACAGCTGGGCTGGAAAGGGGAGGGAAGGAACGGAGAGGGAAGGAATGGTTCCCTGGGTGCTCTCCAGCCCTCAACAGAGAATGAGGTAGTGAGCTGGGGCACAGAGTGACAGGGGAGAGCAGGAACATGGTCTGGGACACGAGAAAAAGAGGAGCTGGAATTGCTAAAGTGGCGACATGCTCTGTCTTTGATCGAGAAAAATCTCTTTGGCAGCAAGCAGAGAGGACACATGAATAGATGCTTGGCTGGAGGTGCTCTGTGCCCTTAGATCAATTACTGGGTGGATTTTGCCTTTCGTGTCGCTGTGGGAATGCTACTGGCTGTCTGGAGTGAAGTTGTGTCCTGGATAGGTGGGTGTTGGGATTATGCCTTACTGGTGTGGCCAGTATGGTCAGTAACAGGAAATCCAGGTTGGGTGGCTTTAGCCTCTGTGTCTTAGGAGGAGAGAGTGGTATGGAGTTTCTGTTTACTTGGGCTCTAGCCTGATTTCTCATGTGGTAGGCCTTCATAGAGGGTCCTTTGTCAGATCACCTCCTCCCCTGTGTTCAGCTCACAATAGGAGCTTCAGGACTAAAATGACCACGGTGCTGGGCTGGTCAGGGTTCACTTGGGAAGAGTGAGTTTAAGCAGAGAAGGATCAATTACAGGTGCTCAGTGATTCCAGGACCACTGGTGGGAGGGAGAAAGCTCCAGGCTGAGTTTCCAGGAACTACTCCAAAAGCAGCGCTGCAGAAACAGGCCACCAAGGCACTACGATTTTGTCACCATTGGAAAGTGGCCAGCCACGGCAGGTGCCACTCAGCTGCTACTATTTCTGCTGTGCCTACACTGGGACAATGGATGGCTTGCCCCCTGACTCTCTCTTCTCTAAGTCAGTTTGGAATTCAAGTTGCAAGCAATTGCTCTTGGTGGATGGAATGTAAATCCTATCAAGTGTCCTGTATTAGCCAGGACTCTCCAGAGAACAGAATTAATTGGGGAGTGGTGTAAACATTTATTGGAAGCAAGTACGCAGACCTGGCAGGTCCAACATCTGGACACCCAGGAGAGCTGATGGTCTCTTCTGGTTCTGGGCCCACCTGCTGACCGTCCTTTCTTACTTGGAGGATCCAGTCTAGCCTATTTCCGGTCTACAACTGATCTGCAAAGTCTCCCCACCATTTGGAAGGCAAACTGCTTCACTCAAGGTCCGGTTATGTCAATCTCATCCAGAAAAGCCCTCCCAGAAATAGCCCAAATGATGATTGACCACCTATCTGGACACTGTGGCCAAATTGACTCATAAAACTGTCATATGCCCAGCAACAAGGGAGCCCTGCAAATGTCTCCATCCCCTCCAAACACACACACAGTACGGGAAGTCACCACAGAGAGAATCTGCAACAGATGCTGGGAGACTGTCTGCGGGGTCTGCCAAATGTCTCTGGAGCCATCCTTGGGGAATTAGAGGAATTCTTCTAGAAACATTTACCTATGGGATCTTCCTGAAGATGGAAGATCTTATGGCCTTTGGTTTCTCTCATTATTTTGTAGCTTTTGTTGTTGTTGTTGTCTTGTTTGTTTGTGATACTGGGGATTGAATCTAGGGCTATCACTGAGCTGTGCTCCTGTCCTTTGATTGTTTTGTTTTGGTTTTGCAGTGCTAGCGATCAAACCTAGGGCCTCACACATGCCAGGCAAGTGCTCTACCACTGAGCTATATTCCTGCTGGCCCCAGTCCTTGCTTTAAAATTTTTATTTTGAGATAGGGTTTCTCTAAGTTGCTGAGGCTGGCTGACTGAACTTGAAATCCTGTGACCTCAGCCTCCCAGTAGCTGGGATTACAGACATGCACCACTATGCCTAGCTATTATGTAGTCTTAATGGAAGGCAAGCCATTCAATTTAAGTAGCTTTCTTACCTAAAATCACTTAGCTGCTACCCCTATGAGGACCCCTAGTAATCATACTTCTGCTCCTTTTATTTGGCGCTTGTCTTTCTAATCTCCTAACAAAGTTTGTATCTTCCAGATTACAGTGATTCCATGATCAGAAGATAGTACTGCAAAGATTTCAACCCATTCTGACATTCGAGACCTCTCCCCACCTACATTAGATCAGGCAGGAAGAGGCTTTAGATCCCTGGGTCAGTAGGGACAACAACCCTATCAGCACTTAAGCAGATACTAAAGACAAACCTTCCCCCTTCAGCACCCCTTAAGAATAAGGGATCTAGAAGCTGGAGTGATGGCTTGGTGGTTACAGAGCTTGCCTGGCATGCACGAGAACACAGGTTCAAACCCCAGCACCAGGTACACAACTACGTGTCAGAGCCACGAAGGCCATGTGAAAAACTCAATAAAAACTGATTCTTTCTGTCTCTCTCTCACACTCTTCCTCTATCTTAAAAAAAAAAAGGTCTAAGTTTCAAGGGAGGAGGGAGGAACGAGATAGGGACTTAGGATCAGAAGAGAGAGATGTGGAATTTTAAAAGAAACATGCACAAGCCATGGAGAGGCCAAAAACCTAGTTGTAAAATCTTGAACAATGAGCCTTTGGCCTGTGTCTTTGGCCTATGCCCTTGTAAACTGAGGAAAGTACACAGCACGGGAAAACCGGCATGAAATAGTGCAATTCCACCCTGGATCCAGCTCCAGTCCAGTCCCTCCCTGATGCAGCCCTTCTGTAAATATTGGACCCCAAGCCTTCTCTCTCATGAGACACATTTTCCCTTGAATATGTATCTGCCTTACTAAATAAACCTCTGTCCGTGCCTCCAAAAAAAAAAAATAAAAATAAAAAATCTTCATTGTGAAGCATGACTGCTTAGGATCACAAAAGCCAAAGCAAGGTCGTAGGCTAAACAAGGTTATGATTCTACGTTCTGAGCTTTCTTTGTAAACAATGCAGATGTCCATTTATGTCCATTTTCCAAAACTAGTATAAAGTGATCGACTTTCAACTTCCTCTCCAAATGTCAGCCTTTTGAGAGAGGACCCCAAGTCCTCCCACTAGACTGAGCAAACCAACTCTCCGAGCTTCTGTCTTAACCACTGAATGGATTCGGGTTCCTTAGTCACTCGTTAAAACAGTGCCACACACCTGTAATCCCAGGTCCTTGGGAGGCTGAGGAAGGAGGATCCCAAGTTCAAAGCTGGGGCAACTTAGTGAGATCCTGTCTCAAAACAAAAAGGGCTCTGGTGGTATCTGTGGTAAACTGCTCACCTAGCGCATGCAAGGCCCTGGGTTCAATCAAGCTCATTGTCCTCACTCTAGCCCAGTTTATCTGCTGCACTCCACAGCTCACATTTCAATCCAGCAAACATTACAGAGTTCTAGGTTGCACGATTGTCACAAAGACCAACCCTTAAATAGTTATCAGCCTGGTTTGGGGCATTCCCTTTGAGGTAACTCAAATGGGTGGTGAACTGGGCCAAAAGTTCATTTCCATTCACTTTTATTGACAATATATTTGAAGGATCTTCTCCTGTTTTCTTTTTTCTCAGAGTCCCACAAGGGGGCAACAAGTGTTCTTGGAATTGCTTAAAAGTCTGGCACAATCCTTCTCAGGACAGTTCATTAAGCATTCTTTATTCATAATCAGACCAGGAAACTTAGTAAGTTTTTTTTTTTTAAGAGAGAGGAAAAAGAAAAGAAAGAATCCGTTTTTGTTTAGTTTTTCATGTGGTTTTCATTGCTCTGATACTTCATTATATATGTGGTGCTGGGGTTCGAACCCACATCCTCACACATGCCAGGCAAGCGCTGTTACTGCTGAGCCACCACTCCAGCCCTATTTATAAGTTTAAAAATAAAAATTCAAGAAAATTTGCTATAGCTTGCTTGATAAAAATCCTATAATCTACTAGTTTGAACTTTTTCTTATTTGAAAAATATACTAGAAATTATTCTTTCACCTCCATTTTCTTGTCTCCATTTTGTTGGTATGCTCTGCTATTTTATTATAATTAGGTCCCTTTATGTTTATCAGGTGCTTCCCTCTTCTTAATGTGGCCCAGAAATAGGCCTCCTGGCATCCTGTGTAGCGCCAAAAGGACAACTAAGTTGATAATAATGTTTTTATATATATATATAGTATTCCACAAAAACATTGTAAAATGGGATCAATTTAGTGTCTATGTGATAGAGGAGTTGTCCTCAAAAAAGTCACTCAGACACTAGTGGAATATAGATGACTGAATGAATGAATGAATGAATGATAGCTCTGCAGGGGAGATGGAGCAGGAGGAACCTGGGCCCCCGAGTCCAGTGGCCATTCTGCTGAAGGTTTTTCATCCCCAAGAAGCAAAGCCCATCTCCCAAAGCCTTACCTTTCCCCTTGGTGCTGGCACACACTCGTCTCCCACCTTAATGCTCTGTTAATTGCTGGACTTTGGAAAATGTCAATGTCCATGCCTCATGGCTCGGTCCAGTGGCTCTGAAGCAGGGCAGGGAACCCCTATGTTCATGGCAGACCTGAGACCACCAAACAACAGGGACTTTTCCTAAGGTCAGAAGCCAAAAGGTCCACATTATACAGTTTTCGAAGACTTGAAAATCATTTTCTTTTTGTTCTTTGCAGTGAGCTCTGCACTAAGAGATGAAGAGGAGCTGATTCTTCATTGCATTCCCCACCAAGGGAGCACCGCCATTGTACTTGCCATCACAAGAACTTTCGGAGAGGATTTCCAGCTCTATCAGCCGATCAGGTCTCCTCTAAACAGGGAAGAGTCCCTGAAACACACTGATTCCTCTTCTCCCTTGTCCTGCTGGCTTTCCTGGACATTAAAGTGAACTTCTGGAAATTTAGAAAAGACCTAAAGAAATCCCAGTGGTTTCTTTCCAGCTTAAAATGATCCCTGTTGGGATCCCCTGCCAGCCCTTGTGACCGACACATGGTATTTATCTCATTGACGCTTCACACAGGGCAGGTTGGGCAAGTTGTACTATCCCAATGTAAAGATGAAAGAAATAGGCTTTCCTGGGCTGGGGGGCACAGCCAGAGCTGTGGCACCAGGCTCCTGGCCCCATGGCTCCAGCCCCACTCTTCTTAACCACTAGGCCATCCTAGCCCCTGTTTAGAATATGACTTGAAAAGTGTTTATTCAAGTTTCCTTTTGGAGTTTGTTACCCCTTTCTTGTTAAATGAAGAGGATGGAATAAATATACCAAAAAAAAAAAAAAAAAGTATATATATATAGTGCCCTAGGAAGACAGGGACTCATCAGGCCCCATGGCGAATTGCATGCTGGGAAGTCCATCCGCAGGGAAGGGGATTCTGGCCGTAATATTGGGTGAGCACTGAATGTTCATTAATGTCCAGCCTCCCACACAGATGTTATCAATCATGAATGATTCCATGACCCTTAGCCAAATCCTCAGTTTTAACCTTGCTAATTTTTTTTTAATGACAGCTTTACTTACATGACAAAAGGTAATGAATGTTTGCATCTGGTCACATCAGCCATCAGAACAATGGGAGAACACATGGAGACTTAGGAGTGGAAGAACTTTCTGGTTCTGTTTTGAAATGAAGACCAGTGTCTCTTCCTCTCAAGACGTCTAACACCTACAACTGGCTTGCTTGAGAGGCCAGAGCAGCTGTCGTCACCTCCCTGCTCATCCCTGGGAGCTCAGGAAGAGAAAGGACAATTTGGATGAGGGGAGATAGACCACTCTTCTTAACGCAGCAAGGCGGAACGTTTAACCTGAAAGATGAGTCTACTGGCATCGCTGAAAGGAAATACGAATTCACTGTAGCCACTGTTGCCAACTTGTCAGATACTCTGATTTCCTGCTGGAGTTTTAGTAGGACTAATTCAGAGGTTGATAGGGAGCTGTTCCATGTATCCATTTATCAAGAACTGTGTACCAAACTACTCCAAAACATGCAGGCTAAAAACAAAAACAAAATATTATTTTGCTCTTGAATCTGCAATTTCGGCAGGGCTCAGCAGGCACAGACTGTCTCTTCTTCTTCACTCACCGCCAACTGCAGCAGCTGAAGCCTGGGGCGGGAATCATCTGGAAGCTCAATCACTCATTTGGCTGGTGATTCATGCAGGCTATCAGCTGGCTTGTCTGCCATAACACCCACACGTGGCCTTGCCGTGAGGCCTGGCCTTCCTCATAGCACGGCCTCTGGATTCCACTGGTGAGTATCCCCAGAGGTGGACAGAAGTCTGTCCCTGTTTATGACCCACCCAGGAGTCACACAGCATCATTCTGCCACAGTCTGTTCAGTAAGGTGGTCACAGGGGTCCACCCAGATTCAAGGGAATAGAAAATAGAGTCCCTCTTCATGAAGGCAATAAGACGATTCTGGGAAAAACATATGGGACTGGAAGTATTGCTGAGCCCAGTTTGGGAAAATAAAACTTGTATGGAGGCAGCCTCATTGCATGGTGAAGTGGGGCATTCTGAAGACCGGATGACCCTTGGCACCACGTATGATGTCCTGTTGCTCTCCAAGAGCAACCTCTCTGTCCCAGGAAGTGTTCACTCCTCCCATCTTACAGTGATTGAGAATTTCTGTCTCTGCCTTGGCTTTTGCTACGCAACCATGGTTCAAGGCTACCCCATGCCTTCTCTGGCTGCACTAGTCTACAATATCCCTCCCTTCCTGAACACGCACTCTCTACATCACTGATGGAGCCCTACATACGCTTCCTTCTATTACAAGTCCATTTTCCTGCATGCATCTCCCCTCTAAACCAAACAATAAGCCCTTGGCCAGAATGGACGTTCAGTGCATGGCCTTTAGGTCACACCTGTGTTCCATCACAGTGAAGTGATTCTCCCTGGGTTACATACCAATATGGAAGGGATTTGCAGTCTCATGAGCTATTATAAAAGTGTGACATCTGAGTGCTTGGTTTCCCTTCAAAGACAGGAAAATAAATATCAAATTGTGTCTTCTTGGTTTTGATCTTCATGCAGTCACGGCTGCGTACCTCTAGGGAGAGGAAGAGTTGGATCAGTTTGTAATTGCTTGGAGTTCAGCATAGAACATACCGTTGTATTTAAGCTCTGGGGGTGGTAGAAAGGAAAAAAGCTGGGAAGGGTCGGAACCAATGGAATCTGGCTGGTTGGCTCCTCATTTTCTCCTTTGTGTGGGAGAAGAGCAGATGGTGGGAGGATGGATGGAATGGCTAATTCAAGTTGCTCCAAAAACTTGGAATGGGAGGGAATAAAGTCAGTATCAGGTCAAGCTAATACTGGTTGGAGTTAGTGAAGTGAAATAAGGGTGAACTTGGCATTTGCTTCTTGGAAAGAGTTTCAAAGTGCTTCCAGTGCTTCTAACACGATGCTTATGATTCGTCACAGGCAATTGCCTTCGACTTCCTGAGGCTCTGTTTTCTGTGGATTGGGGGGTTTGTGCCTCCCACTCTGGATGGCCCACCGTGGAGGAGAAGCTGTGTTTTCCTCCCGTTTCTTTGGTTAGGATCACTGTTCTCCACTGGCTTCAGCAATACCCTTAGGGGACCCAGGGAGAGCAACCTCACTGTGATGGAATGAATGTGTGATCTGACAGCGACACACTGCACATCTATTCTATGCAAGGCGTGGTGAAGAAGGCCATTTGGAGAAGTTGGAGAGCATGCCCGGATGGGCAATGCAAAGCAGACCCTGAGGTTGTTCAGCAGCTCTGGCCCCCTGGAGGAAATGGTCTAGAATGCTGCTTGCTTCTTTCATGCCAAGTTTTCCTTCTCGATTCATATTTTACTTATCAATTTCTTTGCTTTGTCTAAAGTAAATGCCAATTTGTAGCAATGAGATGTACCCTGGAAGTGTCTTAGGTCTAGGAGAGATGTGAGCTTATATCACCAGTGACTAGCCAGCAGGTATCCATTCACAGATAACAGATTTTTTTTTTTGCATCCTTAGTTGCCAAATAACATCTATATGATGGATTCAAAGTGAGAAATTTTTATTCTGGCATGTTCAGTACACCACTTCACTCCCTCCATATTGTTAAAACAAAGACGAGGTCCAGGGAG
Source organism: Aplodontia rufa (assembly GCA_004027875.1). Classification (NCBI taxonomy): domain Eukaryota; kingdom Metazoa; phylum Chordata; class Mammalia; order Rodentia; family Aplodontiidae; genus Aplodontia; species Aplodontia rufa. The sequence continues at coordinate 14,721 of PVKS010001632.1, forward strand.
AAGTCTCATTTGGTGTTCTGCACTTTTGAAGGGAAACTCCTTGGAGGCAGAGCCGGTCAGTGTCTCAGAAGAAAATTCCAAAGCATGTAACGCAGCACTGTGCCTCTAGCAGGTGTACGGGTGCAAGGACTCAATAAAGTCACATGCAAAGAATAAGATGAAAGTTCCACACAAATTCTCTTCCTTCTCCAAGAATGTAAATGCATGTTGTGTTCAGATTAAGATGGAGCTGAAACAAGCCATGACCCTTGCTCTTCTGTCTCCCATGACTGTACCTACGGGTGTGGCTCTTGGCATCTGCAGAGTTCGTCCACTGCCCAGAGGACGTGGAAGATCACACCTTGATAACATAAGGTAGATTCTGCCTGCTGCTGGTCCCTTGCAACTGTGTCCAGGGTACGAGTTTCTCTCATCTGTGGAGGTGCTGGTGTGTTTGGGCCGTTGCTATGGCACTGTTCAGTGTTTCCATAACACGGCCTTCCCACACGCTGCGCCAGCTTGGACAGTTGGACCTGCCTGATGCTAGTCAGGCTGGAAAGTGATCAAGGACACTTTGGGATTGATACTCCGCTTTTTGTGTGTGAGTTTAACATTGGCTGAAACCAGGCCTGTACCCAGCACAGTCCAAGATCTGAAGGGAGAGTACTGCGTGCACTCTCCCTCCTCCCCTTCCTGATGGGCTTTGGTGAGTAGCAGGGCGTTCTGAGTGCTTGGGCCACAGGGATTCTTCTGTCTGTGAGCACTGAGCGGCTGCGGGAAGTGGGAGAGGAGGCAGCAAGCTCACAAGTGGACAGGCGAGATTTAGAAAGTGATTTGCAAACTTTCTTACTGTTTTCCCCCAAAAGAATACCAAGGAATTCAGTAGCCTGATTTGAACTTGATTTAAGTGGCACACCCCTCACCATCTGGGCGGTGCATATGAAGAGCCTTCCCTGCTGCCCCGGTGACGCAGGGTCAGCCTGGCTTCCACACACGTTGAGCTCATGCCTCACACTGAGCAGCAGTTCCAGTGGAGTACCAGGTCTCCAGGGAGCAAAGTTCACTACTGTGCTGTACTTAGAATCAGAGATCACCTGACGGGGTCAGGAGGAGCTCTTGGACCTGTGGGTCCACCTGCAGCAGGGACAGGGCTTCTCCAAGTCCTGGTCAGGGTGCTGCTGGCGTCCCACGGCTGCTTCGCTGCTGCTGTCTCAGACATGCCACCCCTTCTCAGTGGGTATGTGAGGGGTGACCTCTCCCCCAGCAGATGTCTCTCACCACCATTCCTCCCTCAGTCCTGGTTGACTCCGTCATCTGTCCCGGGCCTTAAAACAGAAAGGATATCCATTTTATCTTTCAAACTTTCCCATCTAACAAAGTGTGAAACTATATATTTGCCTTTCTTGTCCCCTCTCTCCAATAGTTCTTTGAGGACAGACACCATTCTCTCCTGTGTTTGTGTCCCGTAGCAGGTTTTGTGCTTACAGAACCATAGCCAGTATGTGTTTCAACAGCACAGATGAAATACCCAGTGCTGTTCAGTGCACATACACCAACGAAGTACCAGCCAGCAGGCAGTAGTGCCATTTGCGAATTCCTTATCTACCAGGCATTTCTTGGTGACCATGTTTCCCCCCACAACATACTCCACATGCTTCACATAATATACAGGACAATAATTTTTTAAATCTGTTGTTCATTTTTAATTTGAATGTTTGTAGATCAGATGAGGAGCTTGATTCGGGACACCTAGTTGCCATGATCTGATCACTAGACAAAGACCCTGGCTCATGGTAGGGTTTCTAACTGCCACTACCTTCCATCTGCCTGCTGGTGAGCCCCTACATCCTCAGTTATGGGCCCTGACACTGCCCCCTCGCTTATGGGACCATCAGGAAATCTTCTGCTAAGTTTCTTTTCTCTGTTAGGAGGAAGTGATGGTTATGTGTTTTTTTTATATAAGGTTAAGAATTCTCCCAGAAAAAGAGTGCTTGAAGACCCCAGACCATTTCTCTGTTATCAATAAAATAAATGTGCGCCTGGTTCAGGGACTCAGGCTTAGCAGACAAGCAGCGGCATGTTTAGTGAACAAGCAATCAGCACAGTGGTGTGTCGTATTTTGGCCATCTGGCCCTTTTGGGCACATGGCCAACTTTGGGACACTTCCCGTTCTTTGTTATAGCTGTAGAGGGGTTTATTTCTCGGGAACAGGTTGAATCAGAGAGCTCTGGGCTCCCACTCTCATTGGGCATGCTCCTAAGAAGGTTTGGGGAAGGTGTGTGTAGGACAGGATTCAGCCTTGGTCATTTTCAGTCTTTCAGTTGAGTTCTGTAGTCCACATTTTCAGGGGGACACAGAAGTGTTTAGAAAGTTGAGGGACAGGAAGGGGTCTAGACATTTTCCACTCAAAATGCGGTCCAAGGACATCAGCATGGGCCTCGCCTGGGAGCTTCTTGGAAATGGAGAATCTCAGTCCCATCCTTCCCTGCCCCCAAGCCAGAGCCCACACTTCAGCACATTCCCCACCTGACTGTAAGTAAGCATGTCAACTTTTAAGAGGACTGATTTGCAGAAAAATGCAAGCAGCAGTCTCAGAACCATAAGAGTGTACTTGACCAAATCAGAGGCAGTTAGTTACTTGGCTCGACCCCACAAAAGACAGAAAGTTCCAGAAGGATTTAGAAATAAGGACGTAGTTCCAGTGCAAAATTTCACTGTAGGAGCTACTGGTTCCTTCTGCTCCAAATCTAATTAGACCATACCACTGTGGGACATGTGGAAAGAAGACAGTGGTGGGTGGGGACACAGGGAAAAGGGAGAGGCAGCAAATTATTTTCTGGTTAATGTTAAAGTAATCCACATCCATTATAAAATCACAATCAGCGCAGAAGAAAATCAAGTAAAACTTGGACATGAGTCTTCCTCTATGATTGTAATAATCAAAGAAGATTGATACAGGCACAGACTCTGGAGCCAAACTTCAGGGTCTGAACCCCAGGTCTAGCACTTGCTAGCTGTGTGATCTTGGGAAAATTACCTAACCTTTCCCTGCCTCAGTTTCCGTGGCTGTAAAATGGAGATAACAATGAGGATTTATTTGAGGATTCATCTTTGAGTTGCATAAAGCACTTGAAAACCATAAGAGCATGTAAGTTTTATGTCTTGACTGTTATTCTAATAAGTTAATGATTTTCACATTTAAAACCTTGATCCAAGAAAATGTGAGATATATACACAATGGTTTTATTCAACCATAAAGAAGAATGAAATAATGACATTTGCTGGTAAATGGCTGAAAAGGGGATAATACTAAGTAAGTTAAGCCAGACTCAGAGAATCAAGGGTTGGAGCTATCCCACTCCTGGGTATTTTCCCAGAAGATATACATTTGGCATACTACAGCAGTACAGCTACATCTATGTTTATAGCAGCATAATTCACAATAGCTAAATTATGGAACCAATTCAGATGCCCATCATTGGATGAATGGATCAAAACTGTGATATATATACATACCATTGAATTCTACTCAGCCAGTAAAAAAAAAAAAAAAATGAGATCATAGCCTTTGCTGATTAAAGGATGGAGAAGGAGAAAAACATGAGTGAAATTAACCAAACCCAGAAACTCAAGAGCCAAATATTTTCTCTCATGTGTGGAAACTAAAATGCAATATAGGAAAGAGTGAGAGAACAATAAGTTTAAACAATGACTCATCAAATACAGATTACCAATGAAACGGGGTGATCTTGCAGTCTGGTGGGGAGAGGGAGGGAAAGGTAAAAGGAAGATATAGGACCTATGCATGCATGTGAGTGTAACAACAAACCCCTTCAATATGTTAAACTATAATGAAAAATAAAATCTTGTTTAAAAATTAGTTTCTAAAAAAATAAAGAAAAGAAAAGAAAATGAAGGGTCGGGGATGGGCTGGAGATGTGGCTCAGTGGTATGGCACTGCCTGGCATGTGCAAGCATCTGGGATCAATCTCCAGAACCACATACACACGTATACAGTGAAGTGATGGGAAATCAAAGCAAAACAAATGCAAAAATAAAATTAACTCCCTCTCTCTCTCTCTCTGTCTCTAAAACAAGAAAGCCAAGGGTCAAATTTTTTTTTTCATTTGTGGAATCTAAAGCAAAATAAGAGAAAGAAGGTGGGGGAAGCAGATGTCATAAAGATACAGGGAAGATCAGTGGGGTAGGAGGAAGAGAGTGAGGGAGGAGGGGCAGAAAGGGGAGGAATGTGGAGCAAATTAACAAATTACAAATTCACGTTATATGTATATATAAAGGTACCGAGGGGAATTTCACCTCTGTGTACATGTAGAAAATGTCAATCAAAAGTAAATAAATAGAGAGGCAAAAGGAAAATCAGCAGTGGGGGAGAGAGATCAGAAGGAGGGAGCAGAGAAGGAAGAGCGGGGGTGGGGATTAAAATCCAATTCCCTCCACGTATGATTTTGTCAAAATGAACCCCACTACTATGTGTTATTATAATGCTCTGCTAAAAAATAGAGGAAAAAAATAAAACTCTGATCCATTTAGCATTTCAGAATAAGGAGCGGGGTGAGGAATCAGCATTCATTCCCCAACTGATTAAAAAATGAGTTGCTGATACCAATGCTATTTTTTGGCTAATCTCTCCACGTGTCTTAAGGGTTGAATTGTATCACCCCAAAGGATATGCTGATGTCTTAACCCCTAGCACCTCACAAGGTGACCGTATTAAAAATCATGTTGTTAAAAATGTAGGGGCTGGAGCAGTGGCTCAGTGCTTATAGCGCTTGCCTGGCATGCGCGAGTTCGCGAGTTCAAACCCCAGCACCACAAACATAATGAAGTCTCGGAGCAATGAAGGTCACATGAAAAACTCAATAAAAATTCTCTCTCTCTCACTGTCCTTCTTTCTTTAAAAAAAAATGTGATTTTTAACACACAGGAAGTAAGATAGGCCCCTAATACTGTAGAATTGGGATCTTCGTAGGAGGAAAATACAGAAACACACAGACAGGACAGACGGCCAGGTGAAGGCAGAGCACAGACTGGAGTGATTGGGCCACAAGCCTAGGAATGCCTGGAACCAGGGGCGGAGGCCGGGAAGGATCTTCCCCAGAGGCCTCAGAAGGAGCCCGTGCCCACCCACCCCTTGACTGCAGACCTCTGGAGTCCAGAATGGCCAGGCCATCAACTGCAGTACCTTATTGCAGCAGGAAAATGAATACGTAACCAACACTTGCTTGTTCTTTTGCTCTGGTTGCCTATTCCTGAGCCTTAAGGGGCTTTAATGACCAATAAATCCAGTCCAGAAATAAAGAGGTATTACACATTTCCATGATTCCTTAAAAAATGATTTTGCAATAAAAATTGAAATCTTGGTATGGAAAGTGCCAGATCAATAACTGTCACTGTCCATTGCAAAATTCTCACAGTTTTCCACAGACTGCATCCCGGAGGTGCCCACAGCCCACTTCTGACTTCACGGCCCCGACACTGAGGTTCTTTCTACCATGAGGCCCAAGTAAAGAATCCGACATCTTAGCGACCGTTCCCTCCCTGAACGGAGGAGGTGTGTAAGGCTTAATGGGATGCATTTGACAATTAATAAATTCCATCCGGATACAGCTGAACACTGTTGGTCCAAAAAGAAGTCTTCGTTCCTTGGCTTATGACAATGTCAATTTTTTTGAGCACCATTTGTGGAGCTGGAAAAGGAAAGTGCCAATGCCAGGTCCTATTTCACTTGAGTAAAGAAAATCAGATTAAAATAATGAATGACAACCCAAGAACTCTGAGGCTTCCTGGGGGAGATAATGGCAGTCCACTGGGCCTTCGCATGAGACCTCCTCTGTGGCATAAATAGGGATGCATTTCATAGCAGCTAAGCGTCAGGAAATGTGCTTTTAATTATTACTTAAGATGTAACCTGTCAGAGGTATTAGTATCACTTGTGTTTAATGAGAATTGATTTTCAGATTGCATTACCCAGGAAGCAGAGGATAATGGAAAGCCCTAGTTCTTTCCAGAGACCTTTAGTCACCGCATGTCTCTCTGTGCCGATGCTCCCCCACATCAGCAGCCACCAGACATCTGATCTGCCCACATGTGGCCTGGGCAGAGGCCCACTTGGCCTTGAAGCAATTTCTGATGAATGAGATTCCATAGAGCTTGCCTGGCTCATGAATTTCATTGCAAAGTGAGGAAGCCCCAGGGAAAACGAGGGGTTGAGTTTTTCACTAGGTCCACAGATTGGCCTTGTCAGTGCAAGGACGTAGTGCAGAAACCACGTGTTGATGGGAGAAGCACCCATGTGAACAACCCCCACCTCTGGCCTGACCCTTGGCAAATGGTTGAGCAAGTCACGAAGAGGCAGGCCAGTGTGGGTGTGTGGCAGGCAGGGCAGAGAGAGACGATGGCTGATTCTGCCTGTGGTTCCCAAACTCAGGTCATTCTTGTTCCCTCTTCTCCCCCTCCTCCTCTTCTTCCTCCTCCTCCTCTTCTTCTTGCCATAAATTTATACTACCTTGACAATTATTTGTAAATATTTTCTTCAAAACTGACTCAGTTAACTTTACAAGTTTATTTTGCAAAGAGACCTAAATCACTGCAGTAAGCTGGTTAATCCTATTGGTTTGAAAATAAAACATCTTTCAATTGTGATGGATTTTGTTGCCTACTGATGGTTTTGAAGTGTGGACTTGGGGATTTCTTTGTTGAAGTGCATATTCAGATGCTAAGGCATAGGAACATGATCTGAGACCTTCTCTTTTTCCTAAGGACTGAAAAGGATTCGGACAGGGAATAACGTTTTCACTGCAAGATCCACATTACTGACTCCTGTGTCTGTGTATGACTTAAGAAATGGGGCTGTGTGCTCCACTATTAGGGAAACAATGATATAATCAGTGCATAATTGTATGGGGAACATGCTGAAAGGTTATGTAAGGGAGGTTTGGGGAAGGTAGAGTCAACAGGAGACAAAGAAGCAAGAGCAAGCAGGGCCCAGGGAGAGGATAGCTTCTCTATTGTCTAAGTTCTTTTTTTAAGAAAAATGATCAGAACTAAAGTCAGCCCAACATCAGTCTCTTAGTCCTTCATTCAAGGTTATTTCATCCCTTCTGATGCTGGAGCCATAAAGACAAAGAATCGCCATGCTTGAGGCCCTTGTCTCCTTCAAGAGTCAGGGAACAGAGGGCAGGTGAGAACTGTGGGCCCCCTAGGAAGTCGCTTGCATCGATTTCTGAGGCAGGAGTGGAGGCTTCATGGAGAATGTGGTTCCTGGCCCATCAACATGGTGGAGTGTTCTTGTTGTGCGGGGAAGGGATATTAATCACAAGGAACCAGCACATTCGGGAAAGTAGCATTCAGGGTCACAGCAATGCTGGCTTTCTAGATAAAGTTTTGCCCCCAATTCACCATGTTTTGTGGACTGTAAACAGGGGTGTATCAGTGTTCAGAACAGGATGGTACTAGTCACTCAAGCTCCAAAGCCCAGGAGTAGTGGTGCCTCAAGGGCAGGTGAGCTGCGACTCTCCAGTTTCACTGCAGGCTGGTGTGACTCCCATGGGTGGCCACAGAGGGTCATCAGTGACTGAGATCTGGATTAGGCAGAGACTGAAACAATGCCACCAGCCTTGTTCTGCTCATCTCAGGCCAGGCCACAGTAAGAACGTGGGCAACATCTGCCAGCGCTGTAGGTTGATGTCCAAGAGGATGGTGAGGTTTTGAGCCAAGAGGCTTGGATCTGGTCTGCTCTTGGCAATGCAAGCACAGATCACATGGACTTAACCTGGTGTTGAATTTGGACCATTTATCTTGCCCTACAGGGGAACGTAAGCCAATTTACTTTATTCTCCATGAAGGAGTTTTTGGCTAAACATTTATTAGGACAGAAAATGAAACCTCACTAGAGTTCCTCTAGGGTGGGAGGATTTGTGGGCTTCAAGGCTTCTTGCTTTACTCCCATTGCTGATGGTAAGTGAGCATTCGGGCTGGTGTGGTGGCTCGGCGGTTGTGGCACTTGCCTGCCATGTGCAAGGACACCAGTTCGAACCCCAGCACCAGGTTCACAATGAAGTGTCAGAGCAATGGAGGCCACATGAAAAACTAAGTAGCATTGATTCTTTATCTCTCTCTCTATCACTGTCCCTCTCTTTAAAAAATAAAAAAGTGAACATTCCCCCTACTTGATTCCAATGAACTGTCCCCAAACACCATTTCTCCATGCTCCATACTTGATTTTGAGCTATATGTTTAATATTTATATTCCTTTATGTTTCCTGACAGGGGAACTTGAAGTCCCCAGGGAGAGTCTGCCATATATCAAGGACTAAGATCACAGGATGGACTCTTCTCCATTGCTGAGTGATGATTTGCCCCATCCCTTGCTGCTTCAGGAGGTTTCTCTGGGTCACTTCCCAGATCTCAGCTGGAGCTGACCCTAGGGATGTGTAGCGCACCTCTTCCTGTCCATGCGAGAGCATTGAAAGGCGTTTCAGAGAACAAAGTGGAGTCGCACAGCCAGGCTCGTGAGCCAGGGCAGGAAGCTGGCTTTGGGGCCCTCTCAGCTCAGCATCAGGTGGGGGCCAAAGAATTGCCCATCACCCTTCGCAAGGATGGTTCTTTCAAAGATTTGACTTTCTTCAAGAAACCCTTGAGGCAATAAAATCATACATTTACGTTAAGAGAGAACTACTGCTATGTCTACGAGGTATCTCCTTTGCGGTGTACCAGTCACATGTTCCACAAAAGAACTTTGCTGTTTTCCAGAGAATTCTCTTTGGGACATATGTCTATCCTCATTTTCTGTGCACGATATGGGAACCAATGACTCTTGACTGCTGTTTTGATACTTCCTGTCCTTCAGATTCAGCCTCTAAATAAAAGAGGCATGAAGGGAAGTTTACACTATAAGACTAGTGGCTGTCATTGGTTTGGTTCAATCAAAGGACAGGAAATAAAAAATAATCTGCCTGTATTTAAACCCCAAATGCGTCAATTGTAGGAAACGGAACAATCCCTTAGTTTCTCAGAACATGGAGATATTTTTGGCTCATGCTCTTTACCCACCATTATATGCCCTATCCACATACACTGTGAATTAAAAGTACTGCTCCCCACAGGATGTCCTTACCTTCCCTAGTTACTGGACTCTTCCTTCACCAGAGGTACATCATCAGATGGCCAGGAGCAAGGGATTGGGGCTTAGAAATGAGTGGGCAATATGACAGAGCCCTAGAGACACACCAAAGTCGCACCTCCTGTCCTTACCAAGACTTCATGATAGAAAACAATGCTTCACCATCATTCACGATCCAGTTTCAGAGTTTTATCAAGATCATTTTCTGTCTCAATTAATAATAATAATTTACATGTGTTAGTACCTTCTGGAGTCCATCATGCTGTAGGTATAACTTGATCAAGAGGAAATAAAAACAGTAGATAAACAGTAGTGACAAATGTCAGTGCAGAGAAGAGGTAGACAATCTAATGGTCACCAACCAAGAAGGGTATCAGGTATAGACACCTAGTGCACTGACAGACTCTAAACATGATCCCTTAGGCTGAGTCAATACGCATTCAGTGGGTCATCTGGGCACGGGGGGGATGCAATTATATTTGTATCATTTATTACAGAAGTGATATATGTGTGTGTGCATGTGTTTATCTTCACTTATAAGAGTAATATAAGTTCATTGTAGAAACTTTGGATAGAGCCAAATGTAAAAAAAAAAAAAAAGGAGAAATGAAAGTCATCTATAACCCTACCACCCAGAGATAATCGCTATTAATATTTGGACACGTTTCTTCCAGTCTTCTATTATTTTCTATTGCTTTCTTTGTCAATCATTATATATGAACATTTTCTCATGTCATTAAATATTCTCACGTAATCAGATTCCACCATATGCATATGCCATAATTCAACTCTCCAGTCCCCTTCTTTTAGTTACTTGAATGGCCTCTTCTCTGGCTACAGCCCTGTGCATGAGTCTTTGGCCCACATCTTGATGGTACTTGGAGACCGCACCCCTTGAGGCTGGATATATAAATAAGGAGTACACACAGGAAGCATGACACTTACTGCTAACTCGTCCTATAGACAGACCACACCTTGTGCTGGGTTTGACTCTGTCTAGTGAGTGCTTCAGTATGGAGCCCAGGGTGAGAGGGAAAAGGCTGAGAAATGATGAGGAAGGAATAAATAAGAAGTACTGCTTTCCAAAGCTAAATGAAACCCATAGTAGGAGTCTTGGCTTCAAGTGCTACCCCAACAAACTGGGTGACAAGCTTGAGCTAATTCATTTCTCTGAGCTTCACTCTAGAGAGTGAAGAGATAAATGAGACAATTATTTAAATAATAAAAATTCCTGAAATTAAGCTTCTTGCTTTTCTGTTGGCCCATGTTTGTGGGATGCTACCCAAGCCACATTCATGGCTCTGAGTGACAACCAAAATACTGTAGTGCTCCCTTTCCATTTCTTGGTTACAGTGTACACTAAGTTTTGGATGTCAGATCTAGATTGCTAAAAAATGCAAATCCTCCTCTCTTAACTAATGGAACCAGATTTTTATTTATTTATTTATTTTAGATAAAGGGACAGTGAGAGAGAGAGAATCAATTTTATTTAGTTTTCCATGTGGCTTTTATTGTTCAGAGAATTTGTTGTGTACATGGTGCTGAGGTTTGAACTCACGTACTCACGCATGCCAGACAAGCACCAAAGCACCGTAACTGCTGAGCTACCACTCTAGCCCACAGATTTTTTTTTAAGGGAGAGGGAGAGAGAAAGAGAAACCGTATCAATTTTATTTATTTTTTTCATTTGGTTTTTGTTTCTTTGACATTTAGTTGTGTATGTGGTACTGGGGTTTGAACCTGGGTCCGTGTGCATGCTGGGCAAGTGCTCCAACTGTTGAGACACTGCTCTAACCCTGGCTCCAGATCTTAATAATAATAACCAACCTGTGGTCATGGCTCAAAACATTTAATGCCACAGTAGTAATTTCCTTCCAGAAACACAGTGGACCCTGTAGCGTGGAGCCTGCTTGAAGGATTTCTAGCTTGGTAGACAGAACAAGATTTCAAGCCTCCTAGTCCCTAGCTGAATGCTTCCTTTCTGTGGTTGGTTGCCTAAAATGTGTGCCATGAATTACATGCATTTAGGAATCCAGAGATTGACTATACAACCAGGTTAACCAGGAAGTCTCAGCACCCATAAGAGAAGTAACGTGAGTTTCATAGAGTCTCCAGCTATAAGATCAAAACTAAGAGTAAGTTCAGTATCTTCCTTTATATAACAGAAAGGGGTGAGGTCAGGTGGGTCCCAAGTTAGATGTAGGGAGCAGGAGTGCAGTTCACCTCTCCATCTCTGCCTCCTAAGCACTTCCTTCAGGTAGAGCAAGTGTCAGGGAAGCTCGGTTATTTCTTTGCTGATTGACAAAGAGTCTACTCAGTCCTATCACTGGATCTTGGTTTCTCCTGCTGATGGCAGTATCAGTTGGAACAAAGTGTGGGGATAAAGTATCTTTCACAGAGCTCTGTGCAGTAGTGAAACATTCATTTTCAGCCTTATAAGAGGCAAAACCTAATTCTTCCTGGCATGTGGTCCAGGGAGTCACACACTTCCTGTCCAGCAGAGCAGAAAGAGGGAAAGATGATGAGGTTCCCTACATACACACGAGTCACACTGCCCCCATGTCCCAAGAATCGGATAGCCTGAGGCAGGCTCATGATATCAGAGGACAAAAATTCCAGAAGTGAGCCTTTGTTTTATACTTGTTTTTTGGAAAGGTAAGTTAGTACCAGCATCCAAATTACCCAGAAGTTTTAGTGATCACTCAAGGAGTATTTTCATGAACATATGTTGAATAGGTGGATTTTTTTAAAAAAATACTTAGTATATGCTAGGTATAGCACCAGTTTCTCTCCTTAAAACAGCTCTGGTTTTTCTCCCCAACTGGGCATAGCCATGAGCAACTCCAGTTGCAGATGAAGATGATTTTGAGCTGTTCGATCACTTCCCTAGGTCACATGGTCAGATGTTGCCCAGGTAGGACTAGGGTGCTGGTCCTTTATTGCTCACTGAATACTCTTGGTGATATAAGGCCATACTGTCTCTCCTGAGGGTCAGACATGCATTCATCAGTGAGCAATATGATCCAGCTTTTGTAATAAATGGAAAATCCAATAATGTTAGACTGTTGGGATCCATTTTCCCCCTCAGTTTTGGCTAAATGTCCTAAGTTGATCAAGTTAGCTTGCTTCCTCTCTCCATTCCTCCCTCCTTTCTTTCCTTGTTAAGCAAGCCACTGAAGTACATCCTCAGGCTGGAATCTCACTTCTGAGAATCCATTTCCTGATGTTTACTGGTGTGGCTTACTCAAACTGTAAGGTGAAGTGTCCTGTTTCTGATAGACAATCTTCTGGAAATAGGTCTCTATTGAAAACATTTTTTCCCAAAAAGAGAAAGAGAGTGGGGAGGGGAGAGAAGATCAAATTTTCTTTATTGTATTTTCTTTAGCAATGAATATGTATCAATTTGCCATCAGATACAAACTGTGTTTTGTTGGTAACTGAACACGGAGGACTATCAGCCAGCCTCCAGGGGGAGCGGAGCAGCATTTCGGAATTTGTTCCCAATCCCCTTCACTCTTGGGATGGCTGCTTCATATAAGGCTCTGGTAGGATGTTGACATTAATGACATTTCTACCAATTAAAGAACAAAGCACTTTCACATACATTATCTCTTGCTGGTTACTCGCGAGAGAAATCAAATTCCTTTTCAATAGTTAGTAGTTGAAGTATTAGAGTGGAAAGTAGAAAACATTTCTAGTATTACTTTAGCGACAACTTGGGAAGCAGGAATATCTTGTGATTCTCATTTCACAGACCCATGTGGACCCAGGACCCTCCTAGCTTAAAAAACAAAAAAAGATGCAAATGGTTAAAACAATGTTCTGAACAACAGTTCATTTTGACTATTTCAAATTATGACAAATATCGGTCATTAAAAAGTTTTTCGTCTTGCTTTACGAGAGATCAGTCAGAGCCTTCTGGGTTGTAGATGGTAAGAGCAGGTCCCAGGGATACCCTGTCTTGGTCACATCAATACAAACACATGGCAATCTTTGCCTTTACCCTGTGTGTCAACCCAGTTGTGTCCCTCACACTAGATTAGAAAAGTGGAAGTTTGAAACATGATGCCATAAGGCTCTGTGCCAGCCGTTGAGTGACTTTAGAAGGATCGGAGCAGATGCACGTGCAAGCATTTTGTAAGGAGTAAAGCCTGAAAGTTTGAGAAGGAGAAGAGCTACCCTACCCATCCTGCAGAGGAGTAGACATTTCCTTTTGGAATTTCAAAAGTGATTCTGCTTTGTAATCCACTTCTGCACTTTCATTTTGCCCCCTGCCCCTCAAGAAACTTTGTCTGTACCATTTTCCTCTGTTTAAGCTCCGAGAAACCTCGAGTCCCCTTTTGCTCCCGGACAGCCAGGGCAGATGACCTCCACCTTGTGCCAAGCTAAACCATGAGCCACCAATGTTCTACAGGGTGTGAAGCTCTGGAGTACTCCCACTGCATCCCTGCCATCTCCCTGATGGAAGGGTCTGGATAGTTCTGGTAGTCCTCCCTGGGACTTCCCAAGCTGTAAGGCAGCCTGTGGTCACCTGCTTGGCCTCTGCTGCCCAGCTCGCCCTTCTTCACTCCCAGTCCTGATCAGCCCTTAAGGATTTTGGTCAGAGGGTAAAGGACTCAGAGGATTTTTTAAAATTGTCATAAAGGGGCTGGAGCGGTAGCTCGGCGATTACAGCACTTGCCTGGCATGCACAAGTACAAGGGTTCAAACCCCAGCACCACGTACACAACTAAGTATCAGAATAACGAAAGCCACGTGAAAAACTCAATAAAAATTGATTCTCTCTGTCTCTCCCTCTCTCTCACTGTCCTTCTCTCTGGGAAAAAAAATGGTCATCAAATATACATAACATAAAATTTACCATTTTATCTATTTTTGCATGTTATTCTTTTACTGTAGTTATATTCTGTTAAATATTTGGAATTTTGTCAATATTCATAACTGTCATTTTCTCTCATTGTGCAATTTGTCAAGTGTTAATATCACAGCTGTTCTTACTTTTCTCCCACTTTTATATTACGGTAAAAGCCACATAATGAAACGTTACCATCTTAACCGTTTTCCAGTGCCCACTTCTGTGGCATTAAGCACATTCAATGTTGTTGTGCAACAGATCTCCAGAACTCTTTCATCTTGAAACAGACACCTGTACTGGTTGAGCTCCCCCTTCCTCCCCACAGTTCCCAGCAGCCACCCCTGCGTTGCCTGTGTCCGTTAGGGCCCTGGGTACCTCATGTAAGTGGAGTCTACCATATTGGTCTTTCTGTGGCTGCCTTATTTCACTTGGTGTAACCATGCTGCGGGATGTCAGAGCATCCTTGCTTCCTGAGGCTGTGTACCACAATCACCCAGGGTCAACAGACTTTGGTCTGCTTCCACCTCTTGGTTATTGGAATAATGCTGCTGGGAAGGTGGATGTACAAATCTCTCCAAACACTGCTTGAGCCGTTGTTAAGCATGTGATTCGGTGGGTGGCATTAAGCACATTGGCATTGTGGTGCCGGGACACTGTGGTCTGAGATAAACCACAGAAGTCTGAATTCTACTGAGAAGTGTGCTTGCTCCAATATCCTGGAAGGGGAAATGTGGGGAATTTGTGAGGCTGGCCGGCATCGTGGTGGGGAGGGGGATTCACTCCAGCTGCCCTGGGAGGGTTTGGCAGCTGAAAAGGTCCCAGGGAGGAGTCCATCTCCTGCCCTTCAGTGCTCCACCTGAATCAGGTTGGACGCAGGGCCCTTCCTGCAGTGGCAGGGACCTCAGGGCTGAACACTTCCCCGTGCAAACCCTGTTACATCACCAGAGCCAGGAGCGCTGCGGCCCTGCCTGAGGGTCCCCAGCAAGGCTGGCCTCGCTACCACCCCAGCTCCGCACCCTCCTCGCGCGCCCTCCCCTCTCCACCGGGTGCTAAAGTTTCCGGGCTGCATCGGGGCGGCGGGGAAAGCGCCTCTGGGTTTATCAGAGTTCATCGGACTGTCTAAGAGCAGGCGCCGGGCTGCCAGCATCGCCAGGACTTGAATTTCAACCCGTTTTCTCTCCTTAACACCTCCCGGCCCCCCCTCTCCGCAGGCGCATAATGAGCTCCATTCTTCCCGGGAAAGCTCCGCAGCGACAGCCGCCCGGGACCCACCGTGTGGGGACAGGAATTGACTCTACTTAACTTGCTGGATTTTCTTTCTTCCTTTCTTACTAGCGCCTTCATCTGTAATCCAAGCAGGCTCTGGCCAAAGAGGGCCGCCAAGGCGTTCGTTTGGGGAAGAATCAGCCTAAGGAGCTGGGAACGGGTAACTCAGGGCTTGCTTTGCACTCACTGTGTGGTCATCTGCAGGTCACCGGGGCATGAGCCCCTGCCATGACCCTATAAACATGAAAGAGAAAACTCCTCTCGCCCTGGCCTCACAGGGAGGTCTTGGGAACTGCCTTGGTCTTAATACTGAAGTGCTGGTGGGGAGTGACTGAAGAGCTATAGGGAGAGGAGACTAAAACCAAAACATTCTTAGGTATCCAGCCCAGAATGAGACTCTTTGCTGAAAGCTTTGGGCAGCTGGGAATAAACTGGGTGGTGAGTTCATTCAGGGACCCTCCCAAGTGAATGATGCTGAAATCACAGTATATGGACATGGTGCATTTGAATGTCCCCAGAATATGGCAGCAAAGGGCTTTCTGCGGGGAATGGCTTCACTGAGAGGTTTCATAGCTAATGGTCTTCAGCTGGAGTTTAGCTGCTGCCGCCTATCCCCCTCCCCTTCCTCTCCTTCCCCTCCTCCTTCTCCTTTTTGAAGAAGAATATCTACATACCTTGTTTCATCACCTGATCTAAGCACACAGAGCACAAAAGGCATTAAGCATCACCTGGTGATCTGTCAAAGTCCCTCTGCACTCCAGCTCCATGGTGACCAGTGGGTAGCTTTTTCCATCCTCCATCACCCTTCTCCTTTCCCTCCAAATTCCATCCAGGACCCAGGTGCCAGGAGTGGAAATAGCCAGATATGTTGGACATGAATGAGCAAACCAAACAGAAGGATCACACTGGAAGGGTCTCCTAGCCCAGGGGTATGAAAGAAAGGAGGAGGGGATGGACAGAATGTTCACGGACCCTACATAGGAAACCAAGGTCAGGGGCATCCAGCAGAGCCTCAGGAATTGAGTATCTTTCCTCAATATGGGCTTCCACTTTGACTTTGTATCATTCATCTCAGTGAGCTTTGGTGAGCAAGGTTATTCAAGGTGATTGGGCAAAGGCACAGGAAATTTTTTTTTTAAATGTTTACCTTTGGGTCTTGGTAAGACCCTTTGCCACACCCTCCTCCTCTCCTCTCCCTCCAGTTATTAGGAACTCACACTCTCATTTGCCTGTGGCCCTCATTTCTAGTCCATGTTCATCTTCTACCTTTCTTACTCCCTGCAAAACCTCCTCAGCAGAAACTCGGCAGCCTCCCCCAGCCCTGCAGCTGGGAGTTAACAGAGAAACAGTTCCTCCTACTTCCTCTTTCTCTGCTGATGCCCTCTGCCAGCCCAGCCTGGCTCATTAATCATGTCAATAGCTGCATTGTAGAGGCCTCCCCCAAGAAGACAAGTGACATTTAAAAGCCACTCAATATGCATATGGGTTCTGTCTTTCCATTTCTGCATATCTAACCTCTGGCTGGCTCTCCAAGCCCTCCACTCCACCTCTCAGTATTTCCATATCTTTCCAAAGGCTACTGACTGCACAGGAAGCATCTTTGTCCAAGGAAAAGGGAGAAGGCTAAACTGGGAGCAGGCCTGTGGTCTCCAGACCTCCTGGGCTGTAAGGGATCTAGATGAGCCAGTGCAGACCAGCCACAGGCCCAGCAGGAGGCCTGGCCACCAGGACAAGGCTTCTCCACTGAGGGTCCCATGTTCTGCCCTTTTCCAGTCATGTTTCTTTCCAAGAACAGCCTCCCCCACTATGTGAAAGATGGTACCCGTACTTCCTAATGATGGGCAATGACAGAAAACTTTTTTAAAGTGTTAAAAAAAAAAAACCATGTCCACCCATCAGAACTCCTTGCCCACTGCCACCCTGGGCAGTGGCAAAGGCAGCAGAACATTCTGTACAATGGACACTGCTTTAAGATGGAAAAATGCAATCCAATTCTAAAACCACTGCCTTTGGTGGGGGCGGCAGAAGCAAGACCACTGCCATTCTTCTTTATCTTCTCAGAACTCTGATAGACAGGTGGCCTCCTGGGCCAGCAACTAACCCATGGCAGTGGCCATAGAGGTTGCTTCTGTTTTGTCCAAAGCATCCCAGAGTCCTGAGAACATTGCAGCCAGCTGGCCCCCCGCTCACAGGATTTGCACTGTGGCAAGAGCAGGTGATAAAATCTTCCCGAAATTTTAACTTCTAAATAATTTATTTCCCTCCTATTTATAGTGTTTTATGAAGAATAAATAACCTATTATATAAAATGCTCCCAGACATTTCCCCCTCCAGTCCTGACCAGATATATAAGAGCTAAATCAAACGCCAGCTCTTCTTTTATCCCAGGGTGAAAACAATCTCTACTTCTTAAACCCCTGTGTACCCCTTTCAGCCCCCTGAACCTCTGCCAGATAGACTATCTCTTTCTGTACTAATTACATGAAACCCCGTCTCCAGGGCTGCACAGGAAGGATGCTGTAGCCTTGCACATACTTGGTGCTCACTAAACATTATTCTTGAATGAAGGAACAAGCACATGCGTCTGTTTTGATGCATTTTCTCTCTCTGTTGGGAAAATTTCATGAATCCCTTAGAAAATTATTGTCATTCAATAATGTACCAAGTTTTATCCTGCTTTCTTCATTACACATTCTCAAAGTATTCAATATTAGTTTTCCAGATAGGCTCATGAAGTGATTAAAAGGATGAGTAGTTAGTTACCTTCAAGTTCTAGAACTTTTAGTTTCTGAAATATTCCTGGGCTCTAGTCTTCTTCAAAATCAAATATGCTTCATTTTTACACTGAGTCTTTAATTGTTTTTGCCCTTCAGTGGAAGGTCTGTTTCCTCTGTAACTTTCCATATGGACCTTCAGAATAGAATCTGGACTTCAGCACTGTGTGAGCTCTTGTTTTTTTAAACATTTATAGAGCTTATGCTAACTTCATGGCTGAAAGATCACAGGAAAGTGAGGCAGGCTTCCAGCTGGAAATTTAACAGCACAAATGTGTATTTGTGTAGCATTCAAACCTTCATTCACACTCAAATATCTGGAGTATTGTATTTATACACTGCTAGTATATGTTTCAAATAAAATTTATTTTTAAAAGCATAATAAAATGTATTTACAACAATTTTTACACTCATCATTAACGAAGTCATATAATGGGCATGTCAATAAATTTCATACATGTGATTTTTCAACTTATATAACCAGAAATTCCCAGTGAGCCATCAGAACATTGGGCCTTTTCTTGCACAAACACAGCTGTTGTTTTGAGAAAATAATGTGATTAACCTAGAATTTTCAGGAAGAGTGCTGTGTCAATAAAAATTAATTTGGGGTTAGCTTCCTACAAAATGCACCAGCACATAAACATATATTTCTACCTTATTCGCAACATCAAAAATAGCAAAGAATGGGGCTGGAATTTTTCCTTCCTTTTCTTCTAAGTCTCCAACCCCAAATACCCACCAATATTATGAATGTAGACATTTTGAAGATGGAATTTAGTTTAGTTGGAGAATAACTAAAGGGAAGTAAAGTCAGAAGAGAAGGTCACACTTGCAGATTTACCCGTGGCACCCATCCATGTATGCAGAGTCACCTGTAGAAACTGTGCAGTGTGTGAGATCACTAAAAGAGGGAGTGCAGAGGACTGTGTTAGTCCACGTTTCCGTGGCACCCATCCATGTATGCAGAGTCACCTGTAGAAACTGTGCAGTGTGTGAGATCACTAAAAGAGAGAGTGCAGAGGACTGTGTTAGTCCACATTTCATCACTGTGACCAAAATATCTGACAAAGAACCACCTAGAAGAGGGAATATTTATTTTGGCCCATGGCTTCATAGGATTTGGTCCACAATCCGCTGGCTCCATTGCTCTGGGCCTGAGGTGAGACAGAACATCATAGCGGAAGGGCATGTGGGTTGCTTGGCTCATGGAAGCCAGGAGCATGGCAGGGGCTGGGGAGAAGAAAAACCCTTCTAGGACATGGCCCCAGTGACCTACTTCCTCCACCTCAGTCCCACCTCCCAGTAGTCCACTCAGCTATGAATGGATCCCTCTGGAGGGCACCGATGACATCACGTTCCTCCTGGTCCAATCACTGCCTAAGCCCCACCTCTGAAACTTGCTGCCCTGGGGATCATGCTTTCAACACAGGACTCTGAAGGACACTCCAGGTCCAAACCATAACAGGGACCATGGAGGAACTTCAGAGTAAGTCTACAGGTTGGTAGAAGGAAAGAAATTTATCAAAGAAGGCTAGAAAAGATTAAGATAAAAGAAGCAAAAGGATCCAGAAAATAAAAAAAAAAAGGGGGGGGGCTACCAGAGTCATGCTGAAGATGCTGAAAGTTGGAATCAGAAGAAGAAAATGGTAACATGATGTCTGAAATATGATTCCGTGGACCCGATGAAGGCAGACACTGGATGGATCTGAGATTTAAGCAACTGACTAGAAGGTGAGAAAAGAGGAGGAGTCAACTAACACCCACTAGAGCAAAGGTGACACAGAAATAGAAGAACAGGTTAGCAGCTGCAAGGGAGCCCAGTCAAGGGACAATAGTTTCAGAGTAGAATGAAACTGCTTTGAAATGGTACTGGTTGAGCCTCCTTGATCAGAAAATCCAAAACCTGAAATGCTCCAAAATCTGAAATGTCTTGAATGCTGACGTGATGGTAAAGTCTATGCAAATATTCTGAAATCTAAAAGAAAAACAATCTCAGAAATCTGAAACCATTCTGGTCCCAAGCATTTTGGAGAAGGGATAGTCCACCTGCACTTGAAATCACAAGGGAGGTATCTGGTGGGGAACAAGAGAGTCTGGAGGAAGTGGCTGAGGTGACCATGGAGGAAGTGAGAAGGAAAGAGGTCCAAAGCGCAGGTTCCAAGAGAGGTGTCAAGATGATGAAGCCTTGCAAAGAGAATCCCTGCTAGGAGAGGGTAAAGGAGGGATGCTGGGTCCCTCCTCAGCCTTCTCAGCAGCATTAGAGACAGAGTTGCTGTAGAAAGCTGAGGCTCTGCCTCAGCTAAAGCTGAGCAATGAGAAGCTCCAGCAATGCCAGTGTACTTAAAGAAAAATAGATGCCAGCAGGAGCCCTGTTAACTAAATGGGCCCATGGGGAAGTTCAGGGACTCTTCCTAGGTGCTCTCTGTATCCCAGGAGTGGAAGTAAAGGAAGCAGATGATTTGGACCTGGTTTGGAGACCCACACATGGGGACAGGGTCCAGGGAGTAAGGGACCTAGGATTCCACCAAATGTTTTCTCTAGTGTGAGTTCCCAGGATTCAGTGCTGTATCTGCAGCTAAGTGCGGTGAGAAGATTGCTTCCATTTGGAAGGCTCTCCCAGTTGCCTATCACTATAGAAAGCACGTCACATGGGTTGCTTTATTATGTGATCCCCTTCCTTGCAGCTTAGCTCAGCGCTGCATCCCTGGAACAGGTTCCTGGACCCCTCTTCCCTTCGCGGTTGTCCCTCTACCGAGCTCAGGTAACAGCCCTCTGCAAAGCTCACCTGTAGGGTCCATTCCACTGTCCTTGGCCCTTTGCACTCTTTCTATGTCCTGTTCTAAACTGTGATGTCCGTGGAGGCAGAAACTGTCCTGCTTTGGATCCCTGGGCCTGCCACACTGGAACCCAAAATACGCTAAGTCACTGAATGAATATTTCCTTCTATCACTGTGTGGCTCAGGAAGCTTTTTCATCTGTAGGCAGCAGATAAAGATCAGAGGATCTCAGTAGTTATCTAGTCCAGTTCCTTCTTCATATAGCTAAAGAAGTGGAAGCTCAGAGAAGTTGACTTGAAGTCCTTGATATTGGCTGTTTGCTTGTTTTCTATTTAATGCAGCCTGCCAGTGATGTCTCCCTCATGTTTCGTGGCTATTTTTGGTTCCAGTCAGGTGTTGTGTGACTCAGAATTCAACATAGCTCAATCAGAATCTAATTAAGATGCATGGGAGCAGGCCTATAATCCCAGCGACTTAGGAGGCTGAGGCAGAAGGATTGCAAATTAAAGCCAGCCTCAACATCTTAGAGAGGTCCTAAGCAACTTAGCGAGACCCTGTCTCAAAATAAAATGTAAAAAGGGCTAGGGATGTTGCTCAATGGTTAAGACCCCCTGGGTTTAATCCCTGGTGCAAAAAAAAAAAAAATGCATAGGAGCACTCAGAACTAGAGGTAAGAATGCCAGAACAAGCTAGAAATGGTACCCGTGGAGGGACAGTGACCACAAGCCAAATAGAATTAGTACCAAAAAGATGGTGGGCAAACGAGTGACCCAGTGAAGGGGTGATGTGAGTTCGGGTCGCAGTAATGCACTGGGGGTGGGGCAGTTAAGATACTCCCCAGTATTCCGCAGTTTTATAAGAGCACAGGAACGGCCACCATAAATTCCTGTTCTCTACAATAGCGTGTTACTTCATCAGTGTTCTTCCAATGGCACTACTCCATTTCCATATCATTTTATGTAGTTATGCATTGCTTAATGACAGGGATACATTCTGAGCGTCACTGGCTACTCTGCCATTGTGAGAACATCATACAGGACACTCACACAAGCCTAGATGGTAGTTTACCATGCACCTATTGCATGGTATATCCCATGCTCCTAGACTACAGACCTGAACAGGTGTTACTGTGCTGAATTCTCGAAGCAACTGTAATGGTGTATTTATGGCACAATGCCAAGTATTTATGCATATAAACACATCTAAACATCAAAAGGTACAATAAAAATACTAGGCAATAGAAAAATTTCAGCTCCATTATAATCTTTTGGGACCACTGTCTGAACATGCGATCCATTATTGACCAAAACATCGTCATGCAGCTCATGACTGCGATTCAGAAAGTCCGGCATACAAGCAGCACAGTTAGGATCACTGTTTGATTCTCACTACCCTGACTCCATTGTCCCTCAAAAAAATAAGTGCACCATGTTACATATTTTTAGATGTCATTTCCTTGCAAATTTTTAAAAAAAAATTTCTTCAAATGTGAACGATCTGATACTCTCATTACTAAAGATGGGTTAACATAAATATTTAAAATTGTATTTCTAAGGATTTGCTTAAGTGCGTTATTTGCTCTGTATTTTAGTTAGATGATTCTCTTGTGGTTCCAAGAGTTTTTCAAGTTTTAATAATAGCATTGTCTGTGTACACTCTGAGAGGGTTGGAGAAAGAAAGGAAAAAGAATGCATAATGATTTAGTGTCTTAGCCTGGGCTGCTATAACAAGAGCACCATAGACTGGGTGGCTTGAAGAACAAGCAGTTACTTCTTACAGATCTGGAGGTGGGGAAGGCCAACATCAAGGTCTCAGCGGATTTGGTATCTGGTGAGGGTTCTCTTCCTGGTGTACAAAAGACCATATTCTTGTTCTATCCTTACATCATGGTGGCAGGAGAGATCACCTCTCCTGTCGTCTCTCTTTTTTTGTTTTTTAGTTTTTCATGTGGCCTTTGTTGCTCAACACTTCATTGTGTATGTGGTGCTGGGGCTCGAACCCGCATTCTCGTGCATGCAAGGCAAATACCCTCACTGCTAAACCATCTCTCTAGCCCCTCCTGTCTCTTCTGAAAAGGGCCTAATCCCATCCATGAGGGCTCTGTCCTCAGGACCTAATGACTTCTGAAAGTTCCCACCCCCAGGGACCATCGCATTGAGAATTTAGGCTCTCATGTGTGAATTTTGGGAGAACACAGGCATTTGGTCCACAGCATTCAGGCAAGCCAAAAATGAATAATCCTCTTCCTATTCATCAAAATTCTATTCCTATTCACCAGGGAAGACACATGATTCAGGTACATACTCAATGCTACTCCTGATGGGAACACAGAGGAGTTTTCTCTTAGCAACTGCATCCTCTGTCTGCAGTCTCCTCCCTCAGACCTGGTCTGCTCTGATGCAGAGGAGAATTATCACCAAGCCAAAGGCAGGAAGCTAAGGCATCAGGCATGGGTGTACAGGGAATGCTCAGCCCATTTTATTTTGGGAATGTGACACTTTAGTAGACCCCTAAAGGTGACCCAGCTGAAGCCTCTTTGTTAGAGGAGGGAAAAGATTGGAACTTGATGTGGACTTGCTCAAGATCCCTTTAATGCATCATGACTCTTTAGCATTAGCCATTATGATAACCGCGAGATTTGTCACCTCTAATTTCAACATTTTTCTCAGCCCCATTCAATTACTCATTTAATAATCTCCTATTAATTTTTCTTTTTAAAGCTTAAGGAAAATAAATGATTGACCAGATGGTGAAAAAGTGTCCAAGCTAACAAAATGAATTTGGGCAGTTCCGCCAACCCCCGCTCTAACCCTGTTGTAGAACTTGGGGGAAATCACTCAACAGCACTCTGCCTCAGTTTCCCCATCTGAGAAGAGAATTCCTCTTTTCCTCTGCATTTGTTCTAAAGAGCTTGTCATGGGGTTGGGGATTTAGCTCAGCGGCAAAGCGCTTGCCTAGCACGTGCAAGGCCCCCAGTTTGGTCCTCAACCCTGAAAAAAAAAAACAAGTAAAGAGCTTGTCATTTACAATACATGTGGCCAATAAAAATTACCACATTCTTCAATCAAAAAGTCCTACTGCTGTGGAGTTTGGGACTCACAGATTCGAATTTCAGACTCCAACAGAAATTTAATGATAAAATACCTTTTGCAAATAAAAAGTGATTTATAACTAAACAAGAAGAGAAAGAAGAGTATTGCTTGTCTAAAATAAAAACATAATCTTAAATCCTCCTCTTTGGGGCTGGAGCGATGGCTTAGCGGTTACGGCTTGCCTGGCATGTGCAAGGACACTAGTTCAATGCCAGCACATGTACACAAGGAAGTGTCCGAGCAAGGAAAGTCAAATGAAAAACTAAATAAAAGTTGATTCTCTCTTACTGCCTCTCTTAAAAAAAAAAAAAAAAAACAAAAACCTCCTCTTTGCTCTTTGATACTATAAAAAAAAATTTTTTTTCTGAGCAGGACAGTGAGTGATGGGTCCCTCATTGGAATGTTTCTCTGCTCTCAGGCAAGGTAGCAGCCGAAGTAGTAGTGACTGGACTTGCCTAGTAACATCCTCCTCTCCCCACTGTGAGGCCAACACCTGGAACAACAGACCATTGCACACAGGGGACTGGGCCTCTTGGCACCAGGGCTGTCTGCCCAGCTGGGATTATATAATGGGAAGTCTCAGGGTGCCTGACTGGCCAGCCCTGGCTCACGTTCCTCCTCATTTTCTGCACTCTAAAATATGGAAGCATCTGTCAGCAGTGTGTGATGGTCATCATTGCTCCTCTGGCAGGAAAACAGGCAGCTGAGTTCAGGAAGACAGAAGTCAGATAAATAGCACAGCTGGACAGACCACGGTCTAGGGGGCTGATAAGCAGGGAGAGACCAGGCTGCGAG
The DNA here is from genome assembly GCA_004027875.1 of Aplodontia rufa. NCBI lineage: Eukaryota > Metazoa > Chordata > Mammalia > Rodentia > Aplodontiidae > Aplodontia > Aplodontia rufa. Next base: position 39,404 of record PVKS010001632.1, read on the forward strand.
AGGGGACTGTATGGTCACCAGCGCTAACTGGCTCCTGAAGCTGCAGGGTCCAACAGGAACATGCGGAAGACATTTTACTGCTCAGATGTTTCCCACGGGAAGGTGAATACGATAAACAATTTTCTCAACTCGGATGTCACTCCAAGTGCTGAGCATGCCTTCCCATCTCACGCAGAGGCTGCCCTGGCACCCGGCCCAAGGGAGGAAAACCCGTGTGAGCCCACACGAAGCCTTTCACTGGGGCCCACATGGAAATATGCTGCTTCCCTGGCCACATTCTTTCTCTGCTGTTTGGCTCAATCACCCACTGCGTCCATCTGCTTCCAACCAGCAGCTCCGAGAAGACCAAGCCCAGAAGAGCGAGAATTACCACAGAGGGCAGAGCGGAGGCTCCGCGGCCATCAGCACCTCATTTCCCTTTGACAATCTGACCAGGCTTTACCAAGGGCATTCAGAAGAAAGCAGCAACATGCTGTGCCTATTTGCAGTCCCTTGATTTTAACATTTTCCCTAAGGGATCAGGTTTGTCCAAGTTCTGAAACCAGTGCCCCCGGCTCACAGGGATTTCCTGGGTTTTGCCCATCTGAGAGGGAAGTCCTTAAAGACTTTCTAAGCAAATACTTTTCCCACTGACAACTGCAAGCTGATTCTTCCCGCATGCAGACAGTGGGCTCCCTCTGAGCTGCCGTATCTCGCAGGCCAGCACCATGCAGGCCCGCACCATTCAGGTGTTCTTCTCAGCTCCTGGAGGGTGAGGTCAAAAACCCCCCAGGAATTGTGGCAAGATTGGAGGGGAACTCCAAGTCAAGGGTCCGCCTTGCAACTCGCTGACTCTCTAGCACCAAGACAGGCCAAGAACACCATCCACATGGGGTCATCCTGTTTATTAAAAGCACTTAGCTTATTGAAAGAAATTGCACAATATCCACCAGCAAAGTCAAGCGGTCTACAAAGCCCAATAGGATAGAGATCAGTATCTGGGATGTAGATGTTTCTACATTTTTAAAATTTTTTATTTAAAAAAATATAAATGAAAACCAAATTTCAAGGGCAAGATTCCACAGCAGATGAAAATCCTCTTCTAAAAGAAAAAGATTTATTTACGGCAATCCAACATATGTGCTGTTTCAAGGCCTGTGGCCCAGGCTCCATGGGAGGGCCCTCCAAGGAAGAAGTTCCACCTGCAAGGTGGTCAAGCCGATGGTATGAGATACAGCCTTCTTGCTTTTAAATATGATCTTTCTCCCCTTGATGCTACCTTTTTTCTCTACTGTAAAGGAGGCGGGGCGAAGGGAGAGGAAGGAGAAGGAAACAATATTTTCACTAGAGCCTCCTGCCTCTACCCCTTACCCAAGCAGATATCAGACCTCCACGCCAGCAGGGCAGGCTCTGGAGTGCAGCTCATTGCAAGAGCCAGGCATGCACAAGCAACAGGAAGAGCTGCCCCGCCACATCCCCAAAGTCACTTCCCTTTCACACTTATTAATTAAGGCTGCTAGTTCCAGGTCCCCTGGACTTTCGCAGGCCCAATGTCATCTCTGTGTCAAATGGATGAGATGCCAAGTAATCTTTATATTCCCCATCGATCAGTTTGGCGGCATTGTTCCTGGCAAACCAGCAGTCTATCTGCTCTTCCCCGTTGTAAATCTTCCTTTGTTTCCACACCACTGGGACTCGATGTCCTTTCATCTTTAGGATGGTCTCAGAAGTCCCTCCTGCTGGAGGGAGTGAAGAATTAGTAAGATTCTTGCTGTGTCCTGCAGGCTCCTCTGTGAGTTTGGCATCCTGGTTCAGGAACTGACCTGAGAGGACGAGAGAGGAAAAAAACAAAGGCTTTGAGGTGTGCTGAATGCAGACTATAGGTGCAATCGAAAGTCAGTGATGTGGGGGCAGGTAATTGACCGCAGTGCTTGGTGGACTCTCCCCAGGGCATTCACACAGTGTCCAGCCAGTGCTCTGGAGCGTAGTATGGAGAGGAGAGAGCTGAGCTGCCACCATGGTGAACTGCACCTATGGAAGGTGCCCAGTTGCTAACATCAAGGAGTCGTCTAAGCAACAAATAGAGACAACCAGGCTCCTTCTGAATTGTCTACCATAAAGCAACCTCTTCCCTCCATTATCGGTCCCCCTGTAGACAAGACACGGGCGGGCATGTGCCCAGGTGGGGTATGGAAAGCCGTCAGTTTAGTCCTGATGCTCATCCTCAGAATTCTCCAGGTCAGCCGAGGGCACTGCGCAGGCCAGTGGAACAGATCTGCATTTGTGAGACGGGTTTACGCTTGGCAGCTAGGCGTGGCAAAACACGTCCCGCTCAAGTGCCAGGAAATCCTGCTTTCTAAACTGAGCCCTGGCAATGGTTCGTGCTTCATTTTTGGGCTAGAAGCCCAGATGGAACTGCACGTTGGAGGACGCCAGCCAGAGTGAGCTGCCTGCTGCTCACAGCAGCAAGGTGGATGAGTCCTACTGAGTCCTAGGCAGAGCAACTCGGTGCTGCAAGCGGGTGAGGGAGGGGCCGCTGCCCCTTTTCCGACTTCTCGCAGAGAGACGAGGAATCAGACCTTCAGATGATTGCCCACCACTGCTTTGTCTGCTTTCCAAGGGAGGGACCAGTGAGAGCTGGTTACAATACCCACTCCTATTCCGGAAAGTCATCAGGAGGCAAAAAATCCAATTTTCATATTATATACAGTCACCCCTCCACATCCATGGATTTTACATCTTTGAATTCAATCAACTGTGGATCGAATATATTTGGGAAAAATGCATCCCTATTGAACATATACATACTTTTCCCTTGTTACCATTCTTTGAAAATTCAGAATAACAGCTATTCACACTGCACTGGTATTCTATGAGGTATGATAAGTAATCTAGAGATGATTTAAAGCATATGGGAGGATGGGTGTAGGCTGTTTTATTTAATTTGTTTGTTTATGTATTGCAGTCCTGGAAATAACACTGAGCTACATTCCCAGTTGCTTTTATTTATTTATTTTTTATTTTGAGACAGTGTCTTGCTGAGTTGCTCAGACTGAACTTGAACTTGCGATCCTCCCTGCCTCGGCCGCCTGAGTGGCTGGAATTGCAGAGGCACAACACCACCAGTGGCTTCCTAGGCCATTTTATACAAGGGATTCGAGCATTCTTGGATTTTAGTATCCTTAGTGGATCTTAGAACCACATCCCCAGCAGATACCAAGGGGCAACTACGTATATAAAGACCACATTCCTATTGGATTTTCCAAACAAGCTAACGAGATTGGCAGTATGAGCATCTCTTTGGGAATCTAATTCCATCTTCCAAACTCAACATGAAGGGGAACAGCTGCTTACCGAGGAGGCCATGGCAGCTGTTGGAAAGGCCCCTGCTGTTGGAGATGTAGAAGCCCAGGTGGTTTTTCTGGAAGGGTGCCGGCTTCTTATAGAGGTGAATGAGGATGACAAAGGTGATGGTGCCCTGGATGGTGACGGTGACATTGGCGTTGGCAGACACTGACACCTCCAGCCCCCGGCTCCCCACCACTACGCTCTGGTTGCAGGGGAGGACCAGCCTGTCTCCTCCGTCCAAGATGACCCTGTTGGGTGTGATCTCGAGGTACGATCTCTCGGGCTTGTTGATTAGGATGGTGATGGTGCGGAAGTAGGTGCGCTGCTTCTTGCGACCACTGGGGGGTGCGGGGGCCCCAATTAACTCTCCATTCACTGTCACACCTCGAAGGCCAAGGGGAAGAGAACAGTGGTTAGAAGCATAATCCTGCTAAAGGTGGCTGGTCCGAATTTCCTTCCTCCTTCCTGGTCTTCATATCCCTAACACCAACAGTGCTGACTCAAACACAGAGGCCACTCAGCGATGGCTGAAGGAGTGAATGGATGACCAAACGCAGAAGTCATGGGAGAGTTTTCTTACCCAGCATCTTTGAGCAAAGGAAGGAGGATGCAGGCTGGGACCAAGAGCACGGAAGGGGACTGAATGTTTGTGTGCTTTCATTCCAGCCTCGTTGCAGGACAGAAAGGTTCTGTGGTCCTGATGCACATTTTGTATCTACCAGGATCGTAATCTGGAGATCCTGTGATGCTACCAAGCAGTTTGTAGAATGCAAAGTTGGAATGTTTTTTTAGTCCAAAAACTCAATTCCCTCCACATACAAGGTGTTCATCCTTAGATAAGTCACTGAAAAAAGTTAATCCCCAATTCTCGCATCTTATAAAATGGGGAAGACATAAACCCTAACAGAATTTTTGCAAGGATCGCAGAGGAAGCCTATGTGTAAGCTGTCAACTACCATCAAGCATAACTCCTGTCTTTTTATTTTTTTCCTGTACTAAGAAAACAAGCTTTTCTGGACTTGAGTGGGGCTCCCAGGGCTCCATGCTGTCAGGCTGAATGGTGAACAGGTGCAGTTGCATAGAGATGCTTGGGATGAACTAGGTGACACATGCTAGGAGTGTTTTGCTCTCATGCAAACAGGCAGTTTTCAATAATACAAGATTGCCGTAAAATCAACTCTCGTTTCCTCTACTTTGGGGCTCATCTTCCCAGAAAATCTGGATTGTAACCTCTTAGGTATTCAAGGAGAAAAGTGCCTTCCTGGGGCAAGGAGTGTGTGCAGGAGTGGTGGGGACAGAAATCCCTGTCAAGCAGAGCCTCCAGGCTCCAAGCATCTTCAGGCCAAGTTCCCGTCTTGGGCAGAAAACAAAAATCATGGACCAGCTCTTTGGAGAGGGGACACTTACAGTGAAGGCTAAAGTTAGGCCGCTATCTTACTCCTGCACCCTTCGAAATACAAAATATTAGAGATTTAACTCTGAGACTAGAAAGAACTGCAAGAGAACAGTATGACAAAGGAGACCCAGGTTCAGACTTGACTTAGTTGTACCAGACCTAATATCCGGTGGGGATGTCTGCAGTCTGACCTTCCAAAACATTCATTTTCTCAGCACTGAGAAATACCAGATCCACTCCCAAACTTGTCCTCACAAAGCCAGATGGCATGGCTGCCCACATAATTGTCCCTCAGCATCACTACCTGCACTGGACCACAAAAGGTTTTTCCATGCCAGCCTCTGTACCCTGTCCTTCTACCCTGCCAATGGGGACCAGAGCTCTTTTTACATATGTGCTTACTGCACACAGGGCGGCATGGCTATCCTCTGGGCTTTGCATCTAAGTCACCAAGGAACTGAGATATACGAGTGCAGGCTTCTGGCCTTCCCACCATCACAGCTTTTCGACAAAATGACATAGTGACATAATATATTGTGAGTTTCTACAACACTTGGGCATTTATGAAGCTACTTTGCATCCATTATTTATTTTAGTCAATTTCATAATCACCCTGTGAGGCCAGTAGAGTATCACGATCTCTATTTCATAAAGGAGACAACTGCAGTCCAAGGCCACACAACAATAAAGTCATTGGAGAGATGGTCTGTCTCTGTCCAGGAACAATGTTCACGTCCCTTCACTAATCAGCAGCACCCACTGAGCATGCATCTACCTCGTGCCCCTTATACAACTGGTCATTCATCCCAAGAACAGAAAGGGATGCAGCCCCCTCCCCAGTCCTTGCCTAGGAGCCACGGGGAGGCCAGTACTTACCGGAGCCCACGTGATCAGAGACTAGCCAGAGGATGTCCCCGGGCTGCCCATCAATGTTGAAGCAGACGGTGAGTTTGCTTAGGGGGAAATCCACAACAAAATGGGGATCCCCATCCACTATCAGGGCAGGGGGGAAAGGAGAGAGAGAGAGAGACAGGCATTTATTGGTTGACTTCCATGTCTAAGTACGACCTTCTATTTTCTCACAAATTACTTATTGACTCTCCGAAAGATCCATTTTCTCAATTTCTAAGTAAGGGACAGAAGGGAGTCTGCAAAGACACCCAGTGAGTCCATGGTAAAGTAAATTCTGACTTCAGGTCTCCTAAGTTCAAATCCAGTGACTTCAGGTCTCCTAGGGTCAAATCCAGTGACTTCAGGTCTCCTAAGTTTATATCCAGTGACTTCAGGTCTCCTAAGTTTATACCTAGTGACTTCAGGTCTCCTAAGTTCAAATCCAGTGACTTCAGGTCTCCTGAGTTCATATCCAGTGACTTTAGTTCTCCTAAGTTCAAATCCAGTGACTTCAGATCTCCTAAGTTCAAATCCAGTGCTGCTTTCATGGTGCCTCAGTGAAGTGCAGTCAAGAGGCTCTGACAGGTGGGTTGTGGAAAGGGAAGAGAGGTGTTGCTACCCATCTCGGTGAACTGCATGCTGTCCTCAGGGTCTTGCCTGGGTTTCCCAGGTCCTTGCCTTGTCCTCTAACTGCCCACATGAAGAATGTGGGCCCTTCCTGTCTGTGGCAGGAGTTCTCTGGCTCCTCTCCCAGGAAGCCCTAGACATTCTTACCACCTCACCTGGTGCCAGCTGTATGCAATCCTAGCACACAGGCCCTGACAGCCAAGCCCAATTTCCGGGCATTGAAGCACATCACTGGGTTTGGCAGTGATGGTGATGATGGCAGAAGTCACTCCTATGGGTCATGCTGACTTTATTGCTCTCAAATTTTGTACACAGAAAAAACATAAAGTTCAGCTGGCCCCTGTTTCTTGTCCATTTCTATTTTCACCTCTGCCAAAAATCAGCAGCCGCATCTCTTATTGTACAGACCAAATATTTCCCAAGAGTCTACATTGATTCTCTTCTCTCATTAGCCTGGAGATTTCATTTCTAACTCACAGACAGGCACAGCATACTTTGGAACGCCTCTCCACTTTTCGTATGTGTGTACGTGCAAGAGGATGTGCCTGTGTGGGGTGGAGGTTTGGGTCAGGAGGAGTCCAGTCTTTTCAAGCCCCAAGCAACTTCATGTCCTCCTTATATGTGCAGAAAACCCTTTCTGCCTCCAGCATCACTCAGAAAAGCCCTGGACAGAATCTGGCTGCTTTCACTGTGAAGTGCCTCCAGTCCCCTGTGATGGCAATATATATTAAAAAAAAGAAAAAGAAAAAAGGCGTCTGTCCTTGGATGAAGGGGGAGCGGATGACATCAGAAGAGACAAAAGTTCTCACCCACACTTTGGCACTCTTTAGGCATGAATACAGTCTATCTGACAGTACTTAGAGAATTTCCGTATACACCTACTACATCATTTCTACTCAATGCATCCAAATCCCTTTACAAAGAGAGATATTGCTTGCCCAGAAAGGAGGAGTCCAAAAGTCATTACTGCAGGCAGCATCCAAGAGGAAGGTCTTCCTACATTCCAGAAAGCACATGTGTTCACAGGAACTGCATTCCGTCCATGGGAGACCACGCATCTCATCCGCATGGCTAAGCTCGAGGAGACTCCTGGCTTTATGAACTTGCACGTACACCACATCAGCAGAGAGGCAAGCGTAAGACTACACTGGAGGAATCAAATCCAGCGCCCCCAGTGTTGCTCTTCCATCTCGACTTTTATCATAATCCCAGGAAGCTGCCCAAAGGAAACTTAATGAAATTTTTAAATTTTCATTTTCCTCCCCAAGTTTAGAACTGTAGGGGCTGGAGCACTAGCCAGCGGTTACGGTGCTTCCCTGGCATGCGCAAGGACCCGGGTTTGAACCCCAGCACCACGTACACAACGAAGTGTCAGAGCAACGAAAGCCATGTGCAAAACTAAATAAAATTGATTTTCTCTCCCTCTCTCTCTGTCTCCGTCTCTCTCTCAAAAAAAAGTTTAGAATTATAAAACAAAAGCAACAACAAAAGCCCCCCTGTCCCTGCAGACGTCTCTGTAATAGCATTTCTGTAATCGCGACACCAGAGGCTGAACGTCACACACTTTTAAACCCAGCAGTGGTCAGCAGGTTCCTGTTACATAGCTCTTCTACCAGGGCTCTTGCCTGGCTTCTGGGGCACTGTGTTATCTCCAGGAGGTTTCTGCAATGGCTTAATGGTGGTTCTGGTTCTCAGCATATGCCTCACTCCTTTGGCTGGAGCTAGATCAATACTGGTCCTGATGCCTTGTCCCACGAGCTCTATCTAACAAGCTTCAGGGAATTCTGGTGGCCCGCTGTCCATACACCCCTTACTCCCAGCTCACACACATCAAAGCACCTACCTGATGTTTTGGAGATTTTGATTCTGGGGTCATATGGTTTCTTGAGTGGTGGCCCTAAAAAGGAGAAGGAAGAGAACACTGTTAGGATGCAGAGAAAGGCAGGTTGAGATCAGAAATATGCAGCTTTCAGATACATTTGTAACAATGAATTTAGAAACCCTTGAAAACATGTCTATTTTAAAGAGGAAGCTTGGCCTCAAAAGACGCAAGTGAGGGGCTGGAGCGGTGGCTGGGTGGTTACGGTGCTTGCCTGGCATGCACAAGTACGCAAGTTCGAACCCCAGCACCGCGTATACAACTAAGTCTTGGAGCAACAAAAGTCACATGAAAAACTAAATAAAAATTGTTTCTCTCTTTCTCTCTCTCCCTCTCTCTCTCTCTTTCTCTGTCCCTCTCTCTTAAAAAATATATGCAAGTGAGGATGGTTAATGATTTTATTGTTTTAGCAATTAGACAGTATTTTTCTTTTCTGTGATCTCTGTGTACATAATACACAAAGGGGAAAGATAATAATAATAGGGGAAAATAGTCTATCACACTTAAGATACAATTCTGTGGAAAGGGAGAATGGGGGTTATTGTTTAGAGAATACAGAGTTTCAGTTCCACCAGATGGAAAAAGTTCTGGAGCTGCATTTCACAACAATGTGAACGTAGCCAATACTACTGAACTGTACATTTAAAATGGTTAAGATGGTAAATTTCATGTTATGTAGTTTTTATTGCAATAAAAACAAAACCTAAACGATACAGTTATATTCTAGTGTCCAGAGCTATGTGTGTAAGCTTAATTTGGACAGCATTCTGAAACACAAAGTATTCAAAGTATACCTTGAATAAACATTCAATTAAAGGATAACCTAAAAGTAAATTAATTTCTATAAATAAAATCAATAATTTTACTGCATGTGGCATATAAGGAAAATTATGCTTCTCTTTACTCATTTTTGCCTTTCATAGATATTAAAGATTAGGAGCTGGTGCGGTGGCTCAGCGCTTACAGTGCTTGCCTAGCATGCGTGAGGACCCAGGTTGAAACCCCAGCACCATGTACACTACTAAGTGAAGGAGCAATGAAAACCAAACGAAAAGTTAAATAGAACTGATTCTTTCTCTCTCCCTTAAAAAAAAGGAAATTAAAAATCAACCATGTTGGGGATGTAGCTTGTTGGCAGAGCACTTGCCTAGCATGCCCAAGGTCCTAGATTCTATCCCCAGTGCTTAAAAAACAAAAGGAAATTAAAGATCCAAACATTTAAATGTGTTTTAAGCACCCTCTTCTTAAGTTCTGGTCCCTGGACAGCATGACGTGGGCAGAATGCAGATGGACCAGGAAAGAGAAGGACCCCTTCCACTGGACGATTGCTTTGAGGTGCGGCAGTTGCCATCGGCACTTAAAAACTTAAACTTAAGGGGCTGGAGCGGTGGCTCAGTGGTTATGGTGCTTGCCTGGCATGCGCAAGTACACGAGTTCAAACCCCAGCACCACGTATGCAACAAAGTCTCGGAGCAACAAGAGGCACATGAAAAACTCAATAAAAATTGTTTCTCTCTCTGTCTCTCTCTCTCACTGTCCCTCTCTTTTTATTAAAAAAAAATTAAAATACCATTGGAGCTTTAAGGACAGGAAGATTGTCTCACGAAAGCACTGATGCTTCAGAGAGTCTAATTTCCAAACTCTCCTTCGAACCATCAGTTGGCTATTTCCTCGTCTGTGCTCCATCCTCTGGGACTTGACCTCTCCTGCAGCTACTGAGACTTGAGTTGTTAACTTAGGTCTTTATTACTCAAATAGCCACTTTTGCTTGGGGGACGGGTCTTGTGCGTGTGAAGTAGGTAGCAACCTCCTGCAGCTCAATTTAGATGAGAATGGAAACGGCGTTAGCTTCGCCAGGACAGGCGCACTGTCTAAACCGGCAACGGGGGTCGGTGTCAGCTCTCTGAGCGGTCTGAACCGCTCAACGAATTTCTTGCATGACGTTCCTCAGGGAAGGATGGCTAAGATCCTCAGGACACTGGTCCCCTGCCAGAGGACCCATGCCTAATCTTGTAGCAGCCCTCAGGAGGCTTGTCAGCACCCAATTTCCCTCAAGGGAAGGGAGGTTCCGAGGGGTCTGAGAACTGCTCAGATCTCACAGCAGATCAGGACGTGGGAGACCCTAACGGCACGCTCTCTCCACCGCAGCCCGGTGCTTCTCAGAGCTCAGAGTGTGAGGAATAAAGGAGACAGCAGTGAGGCCTGGTTAACTTCAGCTCCCTTTCCCAGGGGACGGGAGCTTGACAGGAACCTCACGAAAATGCTACACGTAACCAACGCGCCACTGTCCATAGCATGACCCTCTGGTTTGGCTTAAGCGCTTTTCCTGTCTCCTGGTCCCCTTGTCAATCTAGGCACAATGGCTTCTGTTCGATTCTGAGTGGCAGGTGCGTCAAGGGTGGATTCTGTTGAGATTCCATAGCTTGATTCTTCACAGACTTTCTCAGGAAAATAAAATCCGACCACACACACAGTAACAGAACTCTGATGTGTTTCAAAACATTGAAAGGCACTTAAAACCGAACATCTCTGACTGTGTGTGCATCTCAGGACCTCCAGCAATGCCTGGTGTGTGGGGAGCTTTCGATTTAGTGATGATTTATTCTTGGGCTGACTTTGCTGGGCAACATTTCTCAGCCACATACCACATTTTTTTCTCATTTCTCAGGAATCACAGTTTATGCTGGGCACAAAGGTGCACGCTTGTAATCCTAGTGGCTCAGGAGGCTGAGGCAGGAGGATTGCAAGTTCAAAGCCAGCCTCAGCAACTTAGAAAGGCCCTAAGCAACTTAGCAAGACCTGGTCTCAAAATAAAATATAAAAAGGACTGGGGATGTGGCTCAGTGGTTCAATCCCTGGTACCAAAAAAAAAAAAAAAAAAAAAAGAACCACGATTTATAAAATGCAAATCCACTCTGAAGACTACGTGCTGTATGCAGGGTGCTGGTTTATAAAAACACCATAGTACTATCACATAAATTTGCCGAGGTTACCATGGCCTGCCTGGGAGCCGCCTTACCTGGCTGCAGGCCAGCTCCTCGCAGACTCTGCATGACGGTCTCAGGGCCGGTGGCGGCAGCCATGCCATGCATGTCCTCCAGTGCATCCATGCGCAGCGCTGGCCTCTTGAGCTTCATGGAAGTGAAGGGGGTGAGGAAGTGATAGCTCAGGGCCAGCGCCTGGGCCCTCTGCCGCAGTCGCTCCTTCTCCTGCTCATCATTGCTCTGCACCCAGGAGCTCAGCAGCTCCTTCACGGTGAGGTAGCTCCAGAGACGCTCGATGTGGTTGGGGTCCTCTTCGCTGTCACCTTTGGGCCTGGGGCTTCCAGTGACATCATTCCCCACCTCCGGAGGCTCCACAGGCACCTGTGTCTTCAGCACAACAAATTTCTTACTGTTGCTGGCTGTGACCTCCACGTGCAACTGCTCCAGCTTCCTGTCCGCCAGCTTCCCGGCGATGATGATCTCGGAGCCATTGAAGTAGTTGGGGAACAGGGTTTTGGTGGCGTGCTCCACGACACCAGGGGGATAGTCAACGCGGATGTCGGAAAGGAGGGGAGTCCTGATCTCATCGTAGAACCTGCAGAGGGAGAGGAGAATGAGGGCCCTGGCCTGGGAGGAAACCCCACTCCCGGAGGGGTGCATCTGGCTGGACTCAGCACACTTCATCCCCCAGGAGGTCACTCGGCAGGACCTCGGACACCTCGGAGCACACGCTGCTTCCCAAGCCTTACGGGCCCCTTACCCAACTCACGGATGGGCAGGTAAAGCCTCCTTAGAGGAGATCAAAATTGTCCCCCCCTCAAATTTCCAGCCAGAGGCCTCAGTTTTGCTTCCAGAGCAAAACAGAATTAGTATGACCCACCTTCAACATGAAAGCCACGGAGAGGCTCAAACACCCTGCAGAGGGTTCCCTGAGTCTTCTTTTTATGCTCCCTAATCAACCACAGTTTTTTTTTTAATTGGTGCATATTAATTATACAGAGTGGTGAGTTTCCCTGGGGTGCACTGGTGCATGCACAAAATGTAATTTGAAAAATACGGAATACTTCACACATCTGGATACCATCCTCACACAACGCTGTGCTGGGCCTGTGCTGCCCCAACCTGAGCATCTCACAAACACTCTTCATGTGACACAACTTCTAAGATCCTAAGCACTCCTGACAAACTTGCTCACACACACTTAGGTTTCTCAGGGGACCACTTAAAATACTGTTCTTAAAACCAAATCAATAGGCTGAAGCGGTGGCTCAGCGGTTATGGTGCTTGCCTGGCATGCACAAGGACCTGAGTTCAAATCCCAACACCCAAGTATACAACTAAGTGTCGGAGCAACAAAAGTCATGTGAAAAGCTCAATAGAAATGGATTCTCTCTGTCTCTGTTTCTCTCTCTCTCTCACTGTCCTTCTCTCTTAAAAAAAAAAAGTCTTGCCTAAAGTCCCAAAGTGAGACTGGAATCTGAGCCCCAATTTGCCTGCTCTCAAAACATACGAAATCTGCCAGTGCCAGGAATTCTCGGCATTCCCAACAGGTGCGAGACCACATTCCCCATTTCCCCCTGAAGCCAACCCTGGACCCCTCAGCCTCCTTGTCCCGAGGAGACAACATACCCGATGAGCTGGGAGCCCGCGTCCTCCTCCTCGTGCACGCGCCGTGTGAGGCCACAGTTCTCCAGCGACAGTTTCTCCAGCAGCTTAAAGTCCACATCGTTCCCGATGCCGATGGTGAAGATGCAGATCCGACCTCGGGCGGCCTCCTTGGTGTTGTTGAGGATCTTCAGGGTGTGGGTCTCCCCAACGGTGGGTTTCCCATCCGTCAGGAAGATGATGAGGGACACGCTCCGGTCCTCGATGTCGTTGTGGTCCACATAGGCATTGAGCAGCCCGATGGCTGTCTGAAGGGCCCCGTTGATGTCAGTGCCTGTGGGGCAGCGACACAGGACAGCTCACACCTCTGTGCCCACACTGCCTGTGACGCCCTCGCAGAGCTGCTGTGAACTCACCCACTCAGGCATCAACGGGCCCAAGCCGAGTGACAGAGTGAGCTGCACCTGTGATGTGGCTTGGGTTGTGCATGAATCTAAATGGCATGGAATCATCCCACCATCCAAACCTTCTCCCTAAGGTGCCCAATGACACCAGAGCTGCCAGGTCCTCCCTATTTTAGCATTAATGGCTTCTACGTTCCTGAGAAGAGCATTGCAAAGATTTGAAGGGAGAGAGAATCACAGAGGGAATAAAAGGACAGAATGAGAGGTGGACACAATCTCAGATGGGTCAGAGCTTGCCCAGGCTGGACGGGTGCTGACTGAAGAACCAGTCACCTTCATGCCCTCCCCTCTCCTCTTTTGGTGTCTGCAAGGGAGGATTCTCTGCTTTTTAGAAGTCACAAACAAGAAGGCATTAAAATACACACCTCCTGATCCTTGCAACCCTCCTTTAGAAAGGTGCTTAGCATCAGCAGTTCTGATTAAAATTGGGGGGCAGTGTCCATACCAGGTGCAGATGCATATTTGCTTGGTGGATGGAGAGTAAGTGGTTGGTTGGTTGAGATTGAAACTATCAGCTAAAATGAGGTTTCTGGAGTAGCCAAGAATTTCACTCAACTGAGCTACCACTGTTCAGCCATCAAGTAAAACCGAGAGTTCTTATTGTAGCCTGAACATCTATTATTACCTTTAGTTGTTGTTTTTTGAATGACTTGAGATAAAATTTACATACTCCAAAAAATTTCCCGTTCTGAGCATCCAATTTCTTATTTTTACTAATGAACTTCTGCAACCACTCTCCAACCAACCTGCAAAACCTACCATGTTTGAAAGAACCAGAGCATTCCCCCCACTACTCTATACCTCCCAGAATTTCTGGCAAGTTAAAAAAAAAAAAAGAGAGAAGGCTATGCCTGTGACAATGGCTGTCATAATTCCTGCTAGGATGGACACAGATTTCAGACAGCAGGCAGAGTTACAGCTGAAACAGTCAGTCTTCACCATTTCTTTGGGATCATTCATTTGCCTTTCTTCACGGCCATCTAATTCCACGCTGCCTCCGGATGTGTGGGCACGCACTGATGGCGGGTGTCCGTACGCACTCTAATCTGCACTTAGCAGTGGTGCCAAATCCCCCTCCACTTTACAGCCAAAGAGAGCCAGGGCCAAGGCACGGATTTAGCTTTCCTGATTGCATCCGGGTGCCAAAGGAACCACAGGACTTGGAATCAAACCTATGTTAAAATGGGGGCATCTCCTGTCCATTCAGCAACCAAGAGCTCCCAGGACCTAACAGCACCGGCAAGGGAGTAAAGCCATGGCCACAGCTGCTGCTTACAGAGGACCTCCTACACGTCCCCCTGCTCTACGCACTTTGAATCTTTTAACTCATCTCATGCCAATAACAACCCCATCATCACCCCTACTTTACACAAAAACTAAGGCATGGAGAGGTTGAACGGCTAGTGGAGAGTGGAGCTGGATTCCAATCCACGCAGTTCAGCATCAGAATCTACGTGCCTGGTCCTGAAGCTGCCCTTCCTAGACAGGAGCAGATGAACCCACTGTTCACTGCAGAGGTCAGGGCCACAGAGCGTCAAGAATAAATGAAGGAAACCAACAGGGTTTCTAAGGCTCAGATTCCAAAGGAGTGCAGAGTGCAGCTGTGATCTGAAGTTGTTTCTCACCTCCCTCCCCCCCACACACGTCGTTTTAATAGTAAGCAGTGCACTGCGGTGAATTCAATTTAACAAATATTCATTGAGGATGGGGTACGGGACAGGAAGCGTGCTGGGTACCAGGGCTGCAAAGAAGACTTCAGCCTCCTTCTGTGGACTACACTGCTGTGGAGACTGGTAGGAAATAACATGGTAAGTCAGATCCTGGCCAGGCAAGGCCAAGTTCCAGATGAGGCACATCTGGAAAATGAGGGCTTCAACTTGGATGGGAAGTAAGACTGAGCTATTTCACATGTTTCCAGATAGCCAAAGTGGAATTAACCCGTGCAACAACTCCAGAAGATGAGTCTCTAAGGGGCCTCTGAGAAAGGGAGCAGGGCCAGCGCAGTCCCACCAAACACTCCAGCATCGGGCACCTCGTCACGTGTCCACAGTACTCATGACACAGCAAGAGTGAGGCCCAGGTCCAGATTTGAAACAAACTTACATGTAGCATAGATGCATAACACACTTTTCCGATTCTCTGATCTCAGAACTCTGTATTTTTATTTATTGATTTATTTCATTTCATTTTTAAACTTTTTTTAAGTACTGGGGATTGAACTCATGGGCACTTAAACCACTGAGCTACATCCCCAGCCCTTTTCATTCTCTGTATTAAGTCAGGTCTCACTGGGTTGCTGAGGCTGCTCTTGAACTTGCCATCCTCCTGTCTCATCCTCTTGTCACTGCTCCTGCCCGGAAGTCTCCTCTGATCATTCTGCACTGTCACAGTGTGCAGTGACTCAGAGCCCAGCATCCTCCCTGGTCCATTTAACATTCACAGCATTTCCCAAGCCACCACAACCCGCTTTGCTCCCTGAGTGACATCCCTGCCTTGACGGCCACCAGTCCTGCAAGGCAGTGCCATCTCACTGCTCGAAGTCCCCACAGAACACCCAAGTGGGCCATCCATCAGGCTTTAACTCTCCAGCCAAGAACAATTTACAAAAACATCTTCGCCATCCTGGATCTGTGAGAGAGGTCAGGAAAGACTCCAGCCACCTTTCAGGTATCTCCCCTCCTCAGCTGACCACCTTAGTTTGGGGACTGAGAGATGAGAATTCATACACTTGCTGTTCAGAGAACCATAAGCTCCCAAGAAAGCCCTCACCTGCTACCCTCATCCCCGTCATCACCTTTAGGTCTCAAATCCTCATCTCGTAGCAGAAAATCAGCTTTTGATTCTGCTGCAGCAAATACGAAAGGCAGAAGCCATCTCACCTCCGCTGGGGGACATGTGGTGAATGTGGATCTTGCCATCCCTGACGCTGAGCGGAGTGACAGACAGCAAGTGGTCCTTCCACACCTTAATCCGGTTGGAGAATCCAATGATGCTGAAGCGGTCCTGGGGCCGGAGGTCGTGGAGAATGGTGAAGAGGGCATCCTTAGTCTAGGCAAACACAGAAGCCAAATCAGTCACTGCAATCACACTCGTCCACAGTGCCTTGGCTTGGAAACCGCACAAGGGACAATCCCAGGGTTCAGATGGGTACCTGCCATGTAAAGGGCTCTTGGCTAAATATAAGGAACTTGTTCCCTTGCTAAAAAAAAATGGCATAGCTGTATGCAAGACATGAATACGTGTTTAATAAGCATTCATGTAATACATTCATGACATATCATATATACCTGCTGTGACCCACCAAGCTGCATCAGGCCTGTGTATCTTCATGGCTGCCATTCTCTTGACCAGGAAGATTCTTCCCCACCACTTTGTTCCCATCTCTCACTGAACAGAACCCTAGCCATTATTCCAGACCTAGGTAAGTGTGCTGAATTCTCTATATGAAATTTTCCCAAAAAGAGCTGATCATTCCCTCCTCTGGGCTGGCACGACCCCCAGAACGTTCACTCCTGTCATTAAATGCCTATTGCAGTGTGATGATGATCTGTCCCACACCTTTCCCCCCTTATCAGACTGGAAGCTATTTGTAGGTGGGTCCCATTCATATTCCCATCACCCAGTAAATACAGACAGTGCTGGGCACCAGTGGAGTGGATGAATGGGTGAATGAGGGACATCCACTGAATCACAACGTCAAAGGCATAGTTCATAAGTGCCATAGAAATTTAACAAGAGTTTGAAATTGTCATGACCTGGAATGACATGAGAAGGGTCTGTGAAGAAGCAGAAATCTGAGTGCTTAAGGGTTTGGATAGCTTGAAGGAGTAGGAGGGGAACAGTGGAAGGCAGGGATGAGGATGGATGGCTGGAGATAAGTGAGGAGGTGACACAGGCGGAGCCTGGGAGATGCCAATTGGAGAAAGGGTGCATTCAAATCTGCATTTATTTGTTTATTGATTTATTTATTTTTAAAGAGAGAGAGAGAGAGACACAGAGGGGGGGGGAATCAATTTTATTTTAGTTTTCCATGTGGCTGTTGCCACTTCAATACTTCATTGTGTACGTGGTGCTGGAGTTTGAACTTGTGAGCTTGCACGTGCCAGGCAAGTGCCGTAACCACTGAGCCAGCGCTCCAGCCCCTGCATTTATTATTGAAACCACAGGAAGCTGAAAACAGAACAACACCAAGAGCCTGGACAGGCTTTTCAGCAACAATCCGCGAGGCACCACGAGGAAGCACCGTCTTCCCTGGGCAGCACCCGAAGTCAGGGGCTTCTGCTACACCATCTCCATGACAGTGACACCTGGCACTGTCTACGGTGGTGAAGGCCACAGACTTCAGAGCCAGGGCTTCTGTGAGGAAGGCCAGAAAAAATAAGGACAGGCAGGAAGGAGACAAACAGGGAAGGTCAGGAAACTGTAACTACATCTAAGAAGCTCCATGCACCGCCTCACCTACACTCGCCTTCCTCCAGGCCTGGATCCCTAGAAAACTTGACTCCTATTAAGAGTATTCCAAGTCTGGATGATTAATGCCCATGTACACTGCTAGTTTAAACAACAGATTTGCCTTAGACTAGATAAAGCCAAAGGTGGGGAGGCTAGGGATGTGGTTCAATGATAGACAGAGTGCCTGCCTGGCATGCAAGAGGTGCTGGGTTCGATCCCCAGTACTGCCAAAAAAAATAATGAATAAATCCAAGGAGTAAACAGTGGTTTAAACTTGTGATATGAATATATCCTAAATGCTATCTGCTGATTGGCTGGTGTCCACCTAGAAGCCCTAAAGGAGCCAGCCCTGTCCTGTGCTCCATGCAATATGAAGGTTCCTTTGAAAGGTAGAGCCCAAGGACTTGGGAGGGGGGGGCTCCATAGTAGAGTGCTTGCCTGGCACGTGTGAGGCCTGGGGTCAATTCCAGAACCACACACAGAAGAAAAAGGAAAAGGAGGAAGAAGAGGAGAAGGGGAGAAGAAGAAGGGCCCAAGACACCAAAAGCCCCACTCTCAAGCCCACACTCCTGAGCATATATCTTCCTTTATTGCTTGCCTTCCTAAGTAAAGCTCTTTGGTTTCCTGAGTCAATTTGTGCCCCTTTTGACATATCCTACAATTCCTTTCTGTGGTGCAAGGCGAGAACCTGCCAGGGCTGAGGTCTGCTCCTCTGTTTTGTGGGCTCACCTTGGAGCCCTTTCTGGTGACAGCATGCACTTGAGGCTGGCTCCGTCATGTCTCCGTGATGAGATTTCTGCGCAGCGAGTGACAATTCTTACTCTTTCCTCTCTCACTGTGCATGAGTCCCCCTACTGGGACAGTGACAGTGCCTAACTGATGAGCTTGTCACAAAGGACAAATCAGGCACTCAGAACAGGGCCAGGCAGATGGTGAAAGTGATGTTGTGTTTGCTATTCCTGCCAGCTGGTGAGAAGTAGGAGAACTTAGGGAAGCGAGGAGTCTGGAGCAGCCATTTCCAGAAAGGCTGGCAGCAAGGAGCAGTGACACTCAGATATCACACAAGTCTCTCCCCAGATTCCACACCTCTCTGGCTTTGCTTCAGGCTCCAGACTCAGGCACTGTTATAGCTCTGACCTTGGCACTTTCTCCCTTCTGAACTTTCCCTCTTCCTCCCCTGTGTGCCTAACCCTTCAGCCCTGGGTCCCACTGCTCACTCTACTATCCCATGGTCCAACTCTTGAATTGCAAGGGAATTGCAGGATCAGCACTCACAGCAGTGGGCTCTGCAGCCCCCATCTGCTGAGCTGCGCACTCCGACTGGCAACCCTCACAGTGTGCAGCTCCTACTGGGATCCCTTCCAGTTCTGTTGCTGGGCTCAGCTTCTTTGTTTCTTTCATTTCATGTCTGGCAGCAATTAATGGATTCATCTCCTATAACATCCTTACAGAAGGCACTGCGTGAATTCCACATTCGCCCCGGGACGAGAACAATGAATGCATTTCATTAACTCCATCTTCTCGTCCCACGGAGGGCTGCCTCCCACCCCAGTTCCTCCAGGAGAAAGGAGGGCTCTTGGGGTGCTTCTTTTCTCTGGTGGGGCCAGGAAGCCTTCTCCATTCTCTGTCCTCTGCTTCTGGCATGGATTTTCCTGAAAGGAGATCACTGGCAACAGAGAGTCCCCTCCCGATCCTGACTCACATCCCCAGGAAATGGGTCAAAGTGCCCTGTGACAATAAACAGCCCACACCACAAATGGGCCAGCCCTCTCTGGAAGACATCTAAGTGTCTGTGGGACACTCTACCAAGATGGCAGCTCTTCTGTCCTGGCCTCCGCAGCACACCCTGGATCTCCCAGAGCCGTGGGCTCTGCCTTCTCCACTGGCTTTGAATGACAGAGTCACAGGGTGATAGTCTCAGCTGAGTTCCCAGGTCCACTCTTATACCCCACACCTCCCCAGAGGAGCTTAATCCATTAATCCATCCTCACAACTCCACTCAGTCTTTGTCTGGGAGACTTGCAGACTCACCTCCAGAATGCACTTCTTCAATTAGAACCAGACCCACCTGCCAATCATTTCTCCCAGCATGCCCCGCAGACAGCTCAGAATCTGCACCATGAAAACTGGAACCTTCACTTTCTTACTCAAGCCTGTGTACCCTCTGGAACCTTCACCTTCTTACTCAAGACTTGTCCCCTCTGCCTCTCCCTCTCCTGGGGAATGGAACCTCTGACCACTTATATGTCCAAGTCAGAGACCCATACATCATATCAAATCTTCTCTCTTCCCCATCCCTGGCCCTCATCTCCTTCAGCACCCAGTCCTGAAATTCCAACACTCCCCAAATTTCCCCAGGACCACATCTGATCATTTTTCTTCTTTTGTTATTGTTTTTAATCCTTAAAAAAATATTATGTTTGAAAAGATCAGAAAAGGATAGAATTCACCTTATCACACCACCTAGAGACAACTACTACCAAAATGCTGGTACACCACATGTGGCCTCAGGAGCGTTAGCATGAAGCTGCATGTGTGCACGTGTGCATGTGTATGTGTGTTTGATTCTACAGAAAACGGGATCCTATAATATGCATATCATGCTGCAAAGCTTTTCTTTACTACGTAATATGCAGTTTTCATGTCAATAAGTGAAGGAAAGCCACTGCATTTTATCAGTGGCATAGAAATCTGCTCTATGCACACCCATCCTTTAATGTTTCTTTTCTTTTTTTTTTTTAAGAGAGAAGGACAGTGAGAGAGAGAGAGAGAGAGAGACAGAGAGAATCAATTTTTATTGAGTTTTTCACATGGCTTTTGTTGCTCTGACACTTAGTTGTGTACGTGGGTGCTGGGTTTTGAACCTGCATAGTTGCGCATGCCAGGCAAGTGCTGTAACAGCCAAGCCACCGCTCCAGCCCCCATCCTTTACTGTTTCTGAATATTGAAGCAGCACTGTTATGAAGTTCATCATTCCCACAGCTCTGTCAGTGAACACTTTTTTAGGCTAAATCCCCAAACATGGAATTGGAATGACAAAGGACTTGCACTTCTGGGAAGATTTAGCATGCCTAGTGCAGAGTTAGATCTTCACCCCTCTGTGAAAAACCTTTGATGGCTCCTCTCTGCATAAAGTTTGAAGTCTCTTTTTTGGATACAAAATCCTCCATAAAAGTATATGGTCCCAACGTTTCATTCTAAATTTATCTTCCACTATAAATGCTAAGGTCTAATCCCCACCACCACCACGGCCCGCACACAGCTTCCCTAAACACATCACGCTTTCCCAAGACTTCCTGCTCCCCTGTCCTCTTCTCTAGCCCTGGAACTACAGTTACTTCTTCAGGACCCACACACTGGGCCCCTCCTTGGTGGGGCCATTTCTAACTCAGCCATGGAGGCAGGCAACAGATCTGCCCCCCCGATCCACCACCCCTTGACTCACACTCAGCCCTGGAGACAGGCAACAAATCTGCCCCCCAATCCACCACCCCTTGACTCACACTCAGCCCTGGAGACAGGCAACAGATCTGCCCCCCTATCCACCACCCCTTGACTCACATGTCCACTGTGGCATTTCATGCCATACAACATTGCTTCCTCATGCTCCTTCCCACCTCAGGGCCACTGCACCTGCTGTTCCCTTCTCCTGGAATGCTTTTCCTCGCAGTCCATACAGTAGCGGGTCTCCTCACTTCCTTTACACATTTTCTCTGAAGATAGCCCTCTCTCACTTCTGCACCCTGCTCTGCTGCTCTCTAAAGAATGGCTCCTACTGTTTCCTTTGCACTAAAGGGAATATGATTCTCTTTTTTTGTGCATTGATTATATCCATCCATCTCAATTCCATGCTTTTAAGTACAGGAGCTTTTTGGATTTTTTTCATTCTATATTTAATACCCAGGAGTACCTGGCACTTGGTAACTGTTTCCTGAACAAGTGAGTGGCTAATAAATTGCCTATCACTAGATAGAAAGCTCCTCAAAACAATGGACCCCTCTCTCTCCCCCACCCTCCCCACATGATATTTCGTACCTTGTAGGATTTTAGTAAAATACTAGTATCTGTTGTATTAGAATTCTATTAGTGCCAAGAGCAGTGGTGCACACATGTAATCCTAGTGACTCCGGAGGCTGAGACAGGAGCACGGCAAGCTGGAAGCCAGCCTCATCAACTTAGGGAGGCCCTAAGTAACTTAGCAAGACCCAGTCTCAAAAAAGTACATAATAAAGGGCTGGTAAAGTGCCCCTGCGCTCAATCCCTGGGTATCAAAAAAATTTATTCATATTAGTATCATGAATAACTCTTGCATTGGCATTGGTAAACAAATGCGAGGCAGAAAAGAAAAAGAAAGAGGAAAGGAAGACAGAGAGACAGAGAGGGAGGGGTCCTAAATCTTAGCAGACTCGTCCTGGGACCTAAGACCGAGGATATTGAGACGGGTGGTGGGAAGGAAGCCCAGCTCCCAGCGGCACAAGCTGCAGTGAGATTCTGCTCTGGCAGACATGGGTGGGGAGCCCGAGTATCCACACAAGGCGCTGGCGACACTGGCTCCTCTACTTAGATCCACTGCAACTGCAGGAGCCTCAGATAGGCTTGGCTCTAGACCTCTGGAAGGTCTGAAGGTCCAGGGCTGAGGGCGGCCTGTCTGTGAGGTCCTCTGAGAGGCCTTGAGCTGGCTGCATTGCACGGGGAGGGCTGGGGGAGGGGATGCTTGTCAGGGAGTGCTGTTTGTTTAGCTGCTGACCTCCCTGGGGACCCTTAAACAGCCTGCTGAAGTCCTCCAGAGGGACCCCGAGGGACTGGCCTGGCTCCTTGGCTGGTATTTTCCCCATCAGGATGGACCTGCTGCTGTAGGAACAGTTGTTTGGTCTCTCCACCTCCTCCCCTCAGATTCTTTCTGACCTTGTAAGGCTTCAGCTGCGATTTGCCCTTGCATGCACTGAGGGAAGGCAGGCCAGCGGCTCACAGTCGCTCCATTTCCAGCTGCATTAGAGCTGTCTGGATGGCCTTCCACCCTCATCCCAGAGGGGCCTGGGCAGAAGCTACCCTGCTGCCCACCTCCTCCACCCTCCCTCAACCCTGGACTGGCTCTTGCCCTTTCTTTGGCCTCCAGAACTCTGCCTTCCACACAAGACTTTGCGGGGAGGAGAAGGCGAGTGTCCACATAGCAGAGCTAATGCGAGCGGGCTTACGCAGATCTTTCTGCACACAGTGTTTATATGCTAAAGATTAACAGAAACCTAGTCAGGCTCTCTCTAAGAGTACAGTCCAGAAATCAGGGTTAGCACATTCCAGAAAGACTGGAGCAAGCCCAGAGAGGCAGAGAATGCGTAATCCAAGCTTGTTTAAGGGCCTGAACTGCCCTGAGGGTAAAGGAGCATTCAATGAGGGGGTGGACTAGGTCCCTCCCAAACCAGAGTGGTATGATTGTAACTAAGAGCTGTGGACTCTTTGAGCACAGATATATGAACAAGGCAGGTGCCAGCTCCTCCCCAGGCCCTCTCCAACTATCAGCCTAATGCAGACCCTGGACACCCCCGGAAGCCATGTTCCTTGGACTCCTATCCTCAGAGCTCTCTCTGTCAGCCTTACAGATTAGAGATGCCTAGGAACCCCAAAATACACTACCTAGAGCAATGAGGTCCCCAGAATAATGTATTAATAGGTGTCCATAGGAGATTGAAGAGCTGTCTTCCTTAGAGACCTTCTGAAATAGGCACACAAAGCTGATGCTTATAATTGTTGCGCAGTTTCCATGGAGATGAATGTGGTAGGGGGTTCAGGTGTGATGAGTGAGTGGGGGGTAACTGATGTCAGGAAGTTACATTTGCTCCTTGGGGCCATAAAAATAGTTTCCAACAAATCGCCATCCTCATTCATCATCCTGTTCCTGGACAGAGCAAGGGCTTATTTGGATGAAAACAGAGGGGAGGGAGGCTCAGGCCACGGGTAGCAATCCCAGATTGTGCACATGTAATCAGAATAAATCTTTAAGATCCCAGATTGTGCACATGTAATCAGAAGAGATCTTAAGATCCCAGATTGTGTTTGGACAAAGGGGAGCGATAAAGACATTCAGATACAATCAATAAATGAATAGGACATTTCTGTTTCTTGCTGTGAAGATGTACCTTAGCCTGGACGTAGGCATTGGATGAGATTCCTTCTAATCCTAGCTATTTAGAATCACAAAGCATAGGGTTTACTCTCTGCTTAAAACTATTTTATGGTGATGAATGCCTCTTCTTACTTGTACTTTTCTTGGATTTAAAGAAGAAAAAAGTATTCCCCTTAAAAACAATGTCTCAGAAGTTCATTCCAGCTCTGGCTTAGGGTTACTATTAAGTAAGTCTTCTAATCTCCTCTGTTTAACTTCTTCCAAACACAAGGCAGGACATAAATAAATAAAAGTAAACTGTTTCAGATTCTTCACCCACTCAATACGGCTAACGATGGCCCATCTTGTTCCTGTGGATCCTCAGGAAAGTAAATGAGGCAGTGGCCTCTGACAGTGCCTGAGGAATGCAGAGCTGGGCTCCTGGGCACACACCCCTGTCCATTCCTCAAATCCAGGTAGGGCAGCATCCCGGCAGCAGCCCTGCCCTTTTCACTGTGTGCCCTGAACTGAGCTGGTGCTTCCCTTCTCTTCCCCTCTGTCATCCCTGTGCCCAGGCAGCTGCAGGCTCTAGGTGCAGCAGACAAAGGAGTGCCTACTACAATGGCATGAATGACAAGTCAAGATTTCCCACGGAGAGAAGCATTATCTAACAAGTCCCTCGGAGAGAAGTCGGTGGATCCCACGAAAACCCTGCTGCTGCCCACGCCTCCCTCCCTCTTCCATCAGGGTTCCCGCTGATGCAGATGTTCTCAAACATCTCTGTGTCTGTGTCAGGCCACACGCAATGGAAACAGACTCTGACACAGAAGCCTTTTGTACCACAAACCCTAGGTCGTTGGGCATGAGTCAAGCGGAACCCATGACATCATGGATGAATCCAAGTTCAAGGGAATTAATTACCAGCCATCCATGTTTTTAGCACAATGATGGTGCTTTTCCTATCCAGTCTCATGGTTTGCCTCCTTCTAAAATATTTACCAAGGAATTGACATGTTCTCCTGGTCCACATAGTCATCTTGAATGTGCCTAAGAAATGCATAGCTGAAAATCATCTAACAGAGATCAAAGACTTTCTAGAAGTCCTGTTGGCCATGGAAGAAAACACTGATCAGCAAATACTTGAAAACAGCCCTCAGATTCTGAACACCAATATTAGAAAACAATATACCCAAGACAAACTGTGGATGCGGATCAGGCTCCACCTTTCCCAGGAGGGCAGCGATGGCAGACTCCAGAGCGGAGAGGGGAAAGCACAGTTGCATTGTCCTCTTGGCAGCTCTTCCTCCAGGTAGGAGGCTCAGTACCCAGGACATCCTGCTCCTGGAGGTGCGGACTGCATGGCCCTGAACTCACACCATTAGAAGGGACGGACAAAAATGAAAGCCTGTGACTCCATCACAGTTTGCAAAATGTTCTCACAGCAGCCTTGACCTCCTTGTCTACGACTACAATAAGGAGAAACGGAAGTGCCCACCATTTCAGCATAAGAGCGATCACCACTCCCTGCAACCCATAGGGACCCCAATATAGCATCGCCCCATTCTGACATCTTGGAGTCAGGATCAGAGCAGAGACCAGAGTAACCATGACCTGCCAGCAAATGTCCTTGGTCCATGCCTCTCAACTGTGTTTCAACTTAATCTGCGAAAGGTAACATCAATTTAAATTACACTCTGCAGGTCTTTCAACGATTTCAGAGAAAGTATTCTAAAATCTTGTCATGACTGACCCACCAAATTATCACATTAAAAAAATCCCAACTTTTGGTTCCAGTGAGCAAGAAAGTCTATTTCTCCATAATATATTTCCATCTATGTATGATTATACTTTAAAAAGCTAGCCACAGAATGCTTTCAGAGAAGAAACCAAAACATTAAAGCGCAATGCTGCTGCACTCACTGCAGCATGAGCAGCGGCGAAGAGGCTGTGTACACTCAGGAGCAGTTCGAGCACCTGGCTCCTCTCTGCTGTGACTCTACCGTAAATAACTCCTGCGGTGACCGCACTCTACGACTTACATTAAAAATCAAACATTTTAAACTGTAAGAGTCAGGAAGCAGGGGCTGGAGCGGTGGCTCGGCAGTTGTGGTGATCGCCCAGCCTGTGCAAGTACATGAGTTCAAACCCCAGCACCACGTACACAACTGAGTCTGGGAGCAAGGAAGGCCACATGAAAAACTAAAATAAAATTGATTCTCTCTTCATTTCTCTCTCTCTCTCTCTCTCTCTCTCACTGTCCCTCTCTCTTAAAACAAAAAAAAAGAGTCAGGGAGGAACCAAAAACAGGCTCTCTGTCAAATTTGAATAATCTTATTGAGAGAAACGAATGCTGCTTTTCTTCTGGCCAAAATATTCTTTCTGCTTAAACAGCAGAAATAAATAATCCTTTTGTCATACAAAGAAAAATTTCGGAATAGAAGTCATCATATCTTCCAACATTAGTCTTTTTGCCATTCTCTTGACCAAGAATATTCTTCCCCACCACTTTATTTCCACCTTTCACTTAATAAACCCCTAGTTATTATTCTAGACCCAGATAAATGTGCTAAATTCTCTATTTGAAATTTTTCCAAAGGGAGATGATTCCCTCCCCTAGGCTGGCTCCATCCCCAGAACACTCCTATCGTACACTCCTGCCTAAAATGCCTACTGCAGCATAATGATTTGTCTTATGCCCATTTATTTATTTTGTACTAAAGATTTGACCCAGGGGCGTTTTCCCACTGAGCCTCATCTCATCCCCAATCCTTTTTATTTTTTTATTTTTAGACAGGGTCTTGCTAAGTTGCTGATGCTGGCCTCAAACTTGAAATCTTCTTGCCTCAGTCTCTCAAGTCTCAGGGGTTGCAGCCACAATATACCCAGCCACATCCTATTTTTCATACATGATGTGTAAATAACTCAAGGCTCAAAACACAGTAGCTTTTTCCATGTCTCTTCATGTGTAAGGTTAGTATTATGAGAATTTACACTCATTGTTGATCCCATATTTCTCACTCTAATCAATAACAGAACCTTACTCTAGGGCCTTGGTTGCCTTACCAAAAACCTAGCCTACCTCCACATGGGAACAACAGGTGAGACCTTGGGTCCTCCAGGGTTTGGAGTTGAGCCCAATACGGCTGCATGGAGCTGGTTCCTGTCTCTGAAGGGTACCCCTGGTATGGCTTCCTGCACTTACAGGAAGAGGGTGGTGACCTAGAGAAGTTCACCTTAGTATACACAGCTCCTTTTTAACTGGTGTCCCCCGTCCAGCGTTCTGACATGCTTACTGACTACATGAGAGAGTTCTTGGTCCCCAGAGCCTGGTTTAAACCCTGAAGTTCACATGGCCCAACAGCGTGCTGAGGTTCTGGAGGCCTGCCTCTCATTCTATGAACTTCTGATGTCTGACTCTCCAACTGCCTTTGACCCATTGAGCTTCCCTGAAGTCCGAGTTCTCGTGATCCCTGTTTCCCTAGCTTACATGCACCCCGTGACTCTGAATTCCCAGGATACAGCTTGACAGATATCAAGACCACAAAAGAAAGATGTGGAGAGGCTGTGAAAAGTCAAAGTCATGGGAGGCTTAAGTGCGAAGTAAACACAGTTTACCAACAAGCACAGATTGTATACACAAGAAAATGTCTAAAGGAAGTGGAGTCATCTCCCCCAGACAAGGAAAATGCAACTCTTTCCATTTTCCCAGGCTTGAAAATTCAGCAGGCACTGGAAAGTGACATTACTGTTGCAAGAGGGAACGGATTATAAAAGTTGAAGCAGCTAATTCTTGGCAAGTGGTTACTTTTTCTTGTCTTATTTACTTGTGCCAGGAGATAGGACCTGGAGTTAGAGGGTCCCAGAGAAGAGAAGGCAGGGGTTTCATCAGATGTGTCGGGAAGGAGGCTTAGTGAAAACTTCCATCCCTTCCTATGTATCTGGCTCAGCTGCTGAGGAAGAAAAGCAGAATGGGCGTCAGGGCAAAGTTCTGACCAATGATTCAATTGCATATTGGTGGAAATTTCAGATATGCTACGTATCTCAGAAATCTGAGCTGTGGGCAGGATAAAAAGGAGCAAATAATTCCAATATCCCTGACCTTATCCATCCTTCCACCTGACCCTCTAAACTTAGTTCTGTTTTCTTATAGGTATTTTTTTCCAGTCTAGCACTTCCCCCAAAACTACCCTTTCTCCGAGTCCTCAGTTCCTATAGTTGCTTACTCCCTTTGCAGGCACAGATGCCATCTTGTTCACTCAGCTTTGTGACCTGCAAGTCACAACCGTGATGAGGAGCGGTACCTGTTAAGCCACTCATGCGCTGACTTGCATTTGGTCCATCAGATGGTTCTTCTGAAAATTAAGAATTTGACATGGCAGACCTGGGGTTATGCAATGGACTAAATGTTTGCATCCCCCCAAATGCACATGCTGAAATCCAACACACGAAGGTGATGGTATTAGGACATACTGGTGGTGATCAGGTCATGAGAAGAGGGCCCTCGTGATTGGGATCAGTGACCTTATAACACAGTTCAGAGCGCTAACTAGTCTCTTCCACCCAGTGAGGACACAATGGGAAGAGGCTGTCTGTGAACCACAAACTGAATCTGCCACCACCTTGATCTTGGACTTCCAGCCTCTAGAACTGTGGGGAATAGATTTCAGTTGTTTACAACCATTTAGTTCATGGTATTTTGCAGTAGCTGGGACAGACTGTGGCACAGACTCTAACACCATTAAATACATCTCATCCATCTTTCTAACCATTGTTGAGGAACTAGCAACAGATGTCATCAGGCAACTGTTGAACCTTGCATTATGACCACAAACAAGCAAAAGTGGAATTGCAGGGAATTAGAGAAAGCGTCTAAATCAGCAAACACGAGAACTTCCTCTCCTTCCACCCCAACTGAGAGAGAAGTCTGGCCCTGGAGGGTTCTCGGATGTCCAGGATGCCCAATGCCAAGTGTTTGTTCATAGGAAAGATGGTTTCAAGAGGCATACCTGAAGCTGGGCACACGCCTGTAATTTCAGCGGCTCACGAGACTGAGGCAGGAGGATTGCAGGTTCAAAGCCAGCCTCAGCAACTTAGCAAAGCACTAAGCAACTTGGCTAGATCAGGCTTCAAAATAAAAAATTTAAAAAGTTGCTCAGTGGTTAAGCACCTCAATCCCTGGTACCAAAAGAAGGAGGAGGAGGAAGCAGAAGACAAAGGGGGAGGAGAAGGAGGAGGAAGAGGAAGAAGGGGCAGAGGGAGGAGGAGGAGAAGACCTGCCTGAGCCAAGAGGAGTCCAACAACTGCTAAATCATAACACAAATGCCCCCAAGAACTGTCCAAGGCTTTTTGTTGGCCCTCTCTGGTTTGAAGGCACAGGTCTGCTTTGTAGAACTCCAAATGCTCTCTCTGGCATTGATCTCTAACTTTTTCTCCCTCCTGTTCTCAACACCACATTAGGTGCCATAGACAGACAGCATCAAGCAGGTCTCTAGTTCAAAACTTTCCACAAGATGCAGAAACTGCTTCTGTAGGTCCTGGCAGGTGGTCACACGAATGGTGTTCATCCCAAAATGGGGAATGCCATCCCACAGAGAGACCACCACTGAGCAGCAGTTTCAGTTGGTCAAAGGGACTAATTAATCTCTTTTTATTGACTGGAAGATTGAAGCATCCCAAGCCCCTCACCCTCTTCCTCCTCCTACTGAGTCCCACGCTCTCAGAGGCTCAATCCTTCCCTTCTAGCCACCTGTCTTTCTCTCCCTATTCCCGCTCCCTGAGCTTCTCCTCCTATGAGGCCAGTTCTCGCCTCCATACATAAAGGAATCTCATCCATGCTTCAGCTATTGCTTCCATTTAGAGGCTTCCCAAGTCCCCCTCTCCAGGACGGCTTCTCCCCAGGTGTTCCTTCTGCATGCCTTATCTCCCACCATCACTTCCCCAGTAATCTGCTGAAAGCCTAATGCATGCTGTTCTTTATCTCAAATCAGCTTCTTCCTTAAGATTCCATACTTTTAACCACAGTTCCAAAATTTTAAGAATCTTTCCTTTTACTCTCCTGCTTCCTTATATCCAGTGCGTGTCTGACTGCAGGGTTGCAATCACCCCGGCAAAGAGGCTTTATCTGGGGCGAACCTGTGCAGCCTCACTTTGGTCATGTCTTTCCAGAAGTTTCTGCCGAGCACCTCTGGTTCCTCGCTGGCCCGCACCCCTTTATGGGCAGGTTATCAGGCAGTTCCTCGATTAGATGGTTTTGTAAATGCAATTACCAACCCAGTGTGTTCTGTTCTATTTTATTTGAGTCTCATGGTTATTAGGAAAGTCCTTCTCCCCACACCCCACTCAAGCCCATAGAGAGGTGGGCAAACTTGGGTGTCGTCTTCCCACACCAGAGGGTGAGGTTTCTCCTGCCTACTATTTCACTGAGGGTGTGGTTCTTCAACGGAACCAACTCCATGCAAGAGTCTGGGGCTCAGCTCCACACCTTGGAGGACCCAAGATCTCACCTGCTATTTCCACATGGGCTTAAGCCCCAGGCCTAGGATATGGAGACTGACACTCTCCTGGGGGGACGTCGCTAAGCTGCCCACGACTTGCTTTCCTGTGACCTTTCCAATCTTGGACTCAGATGTTCTTCAATTGCTTAGAGCTCAGCTCTGCTCTCAAAAGACTTCTTTCAAGAAACAAGCCAGAAAAGCTTTCAAGTTACCTAGTTCAAAATATTACCCCAACCTTCAGATGATAACATATTGATTCCTGTTTCAGGCCTTTCTTCACGTAGTTCCTCTACCAGGATTTCACTCATTTCCTTCCTGCCAAGAAATTGTGTCTCCTCTCCAAGGACCAGAACAGTTCCTTCTGCTTCCCCTTCCCTAAAATTCTTTCCACTATCTACACGACAGGTTTGAACAATTATGATTGTTCTTCGTTTCCCCCAGCAAAATCCTAAAGTCCTTTATCCTAAAGCAACTCCTATACGATGCCTTTCTTTTTTTAAAATTTTATTCAGAAATTTACTTGTTGAACAATCAAACGAGCTTCCACGATGCCTTTCTTGAATACACCTTTCCTCCAGCTTCCACATTTTTCACACATGCATGGGTTCCCCCACTATCACCCGCTCATCCCATCCACTGGAGACCTTCAAAACTCACTCAACAATGTCCCCTCTGAGGGACATTCATCATCCCTGCTCTCCTTCCTACGAACTGGTCACCACCCCATCCGGCAATGCCTGGACCTTCCACCTATCTATGGGGTACTTTACGTTTAATTTTTGTCTGACTTTCCCTTCTTCTCTGGCCTTCTCAAGAGGAAAGGCACTGTGTTATTTATCCCTGAATCCCCTATGCCTCACACATCTCCCACAGCACACAGTCAATCTTTGTCTCATTCTTGGATCCAAGAGTCCAGCAACGCCATTCTTGGAGTCTAGAGTCAAAGCCAGGATTGAAATGAGGGACAGAGTCAGGTGGCATCGTTAGCTCCTGGGAATTTTACACAGCTGCAATTCAATCAGCCAGCCAAGGCCATGCATCCCCAGAATGACCACGCTTTCTGACACTCCGATAAGCACTTCTGGGTTTGCCGTCTCCTTTAGTTCTCTTCAACTCAGAGTTTATCTCTTGTGATTGCTTGTAGCAAAGTTTCCTTTCAGCCTCTATCTTGCCCTTCACAGAAAAATTTGCAATCCAAATTCAAGACATGACTGAAAAATTAGGAAATCAGAAAGAAAGAAGCTAGGCTTTTCTGCCTGCAGCCCAAGCAGGTAAAACCCTGCAGCTGTTAGATTTTTCTCTCCGTAAAGCCCATCTAGGGCCTGTGTTTAGAAACACTCAATGCTTTTTAAGCATGATCTCATTTAGGTAAATCTTAATAGCTGCAACCATTTTCTTTAAGAAAGAGTCTATTTTATTTTTTATCTGGTTTTTGCTTTTCAGACACTTAGATGTGTATGTGGTGCTGGATTTGAACCTGGGTCCTTGCACATGCTAGGCAAGTGCTCTACTGCTGAGCCACCACTCCAGCCCCAACCATTTTTTTTAACAAAATCAAGTGCCTCTACTTTATTTGAAATTTCTGTATTATCATTGTAGGGCAATATTTCCTTGAAATTAAAAGTCCAATTCTCACTGATGGCCTGGGGGAAAAAATATTTTGCCCTCTGTTCATCATGGATTACTTCACATTCTGAGTCAGAGACAAAAATCACCAGTTTTCCCCACTATTCTGCACCCTGTCCCAAGCCGCAGATCCCTATTTTGTAATATATTTCTGAAACAGGCATCTACTAGTAAGTGGCGATATTTTGACCAGGGTAGCTTAGTAGACAGAATAAATATTTTTGACTGAAACAACCTGTGTTCACATGCCAGCTACTCACTGCTCTGGATGAGGGGTGAGCAATCTGGGAGCAGAATCCAGATTGCTGCTGTGTTTAACAAATAAAGTTTTATTGGCATGCATCCACACCTATTTCCTTGCAAATTGTCTATGGCTGTTCTCGCAGTACATGAGCGGAGTAGTCCAGTAGTTACAACAGTTACTTTACATGCAAAGCCTAAGAGGTTTACTATTTATGCCTTTATAGAAAGTTTGTCACCTCTTCTCAAGCAAACTAGAAAGAGGGGAGCCACTCTTGTTACTCCCTGGGGCCATGTTTATAGATACTTAAAACGGAGTCCAGGACCTGGACTTGCTATGGACTTGTATTTGTATGACAGCTACTAGTGCCTACCTTCTCAGGCCTCCCCGGGCTTGAGACTTGATCTTGTTTGGTTCACTAGCATCCCTCAGGCTCCTTCCTGAGAGACCAGATTTGTTCTGGGAGCTCTCTCTCCTCCTGACCAGACCACAAGTCCCCAGAGGCCCTTACGGATTCCACTGCCTGTGTCCAGCAGTCTTCCTGCTGCTGAGGGAAACTCACACTGCCTCCCTTGATCCTCATCACAGAAACACTACTTCCTTCCTAGCCTCGTATTTTCAAAAGAATCCTCCCTTTCCAGATGTGGTGAGGCCACAAGTTCTTGAAGAGGACGACTAGAATGTTCTGCACTATTGGACATTGCTTGACTTCACGGTCACCCCAACTGCTTCACTCTGCAACTCTGCTGTCTCCATCCTTAGACCCAATCTGTCCCACTCAAATAGTGAAAGGGAAAGAGAAGTCTTGGGTATGCCTGATGTTAAATAATAAAATGCTTGGGCTGGAGCAGTAGCTCAGCAGTTGAAGTGCTTGCCTGGCATGCATGAGGACCCAGATTCAAATCCCAGCACCATGTACACAACTAAGTGTCAGAGCAATGAAAACCAGATGAAAAACTAAAAAATAAATAATAAAATAAAATGTGACTCACAAATTCTGTGGATCAGAGCAGAAAAGTTCCATTAGTTTTTCACAGCACCCAGCTGGTGGCTGAAGCCACCAGCTTCATGGCAGACGACTTCTGTGTGATTCACCTGAGATGCACCGCAGCCTCCCTCACACTGCTTGGTAACATGAGCAGGTGGAGTCTCAAGCTGGAGAGGTGGTGTGAAGTGTGGTGTCTGATGCTACGGTGGAGAGCTTTGGGATGGGATCATCAGCACCTGAATCCTAGCTTTCTACTTATATGTGTATTTCAGCATAGCTACCTCAACTTCCTGACCATCACCTCTCACCTATGAAATGGAGATAGCAATGTCTACTTCACGGGCTGCCAAAATGTTACATTAAAAAAAAACTGCATATAAAATCCTCACGTGCTTGGTATGTACTGATCACTCGATTAGATTTACTGTGACTTAAAATTGCAAGGTAAATTTAAAATGTGTGTGCTGGTATATTCTCAACAAATATCATTACCTGCTACGCTTAGGCATTGTGCTAAAAACTGGGAATACCTGCTACAATGATCAAAAGCCAGATGCCCCCAGACCCAAGCAGCTTGCAGACTATGCACCTGGGAGGTTACAAGTGAAACGTCCAAACAGCTCTTAGCAGCTCAAGAATGAAGCGCAAAGCAGCTTCCAATCCATCAGCTCACACCTCCCCTCATTTCAATTTGGCAACAACAGATAAATATCATGCTTATTCTTTATCCCTTGATATTATCAACCAAATTAAATGGAGAAAGACAAACTTCCCAAAGCTACTGGGGTTGGCACGGATGGCAGAGCGTGGGAACAGGTTTGGAGAAAGTTGCAACATGAAAAACACGTAGTAAACGATCCATCAGTCACCACGCAGTTACCAAAGAGGTCCTTCAGCCAAGCTCCCTAATATGAAGGCATAAGAAATATATCTAATTACAGAGACTGGGGGAACAAAAGAAAGTGTGGGCTTTGGTCAAGGAAAAATGTATAGAATGGACAAGATCTTTTTCTTGCTGTTCCCAAGGACACACACATCTGCAAATGCCCACACCTTAAGCATTCACCTAACAAGGAAAAAAGTCTACCCTGATCATTTTCCTGCCTTTGCGTTGTTCTTCTTTGCCTCTACTCTCACTGAGATTTTTGGGGAGATTTTTGTTTCTGTTTGTTGAGAGAGAGAGAGAAAAGAATTATTTATTCTTTCACCTGGTCTTTATTTCTTGGACACTTGGTTGTGTGTATGGTTGTGAACCCAGGTCCTCGGGCGTGCCAGGCAAGCACTCTAACCATTGAGCCACCCTCCAGCCCTCTCACTGAGTTTTACAAGTTCAAACAGGGAGGTAGAAATATTGCCTGACCCAGCACCAGAGCCATCATCTCTCAACATATCCACCTGTTAAAATGTGGGAGAGAAAAAAAAAAGCCATGTGGAACAACCACAGGAGACTCTGTCACTGCTCCCCAGCTGGGGAAGTCCTGGCTTCCGGATTCACATTCCCTCCGGATTAGGACAGGAACCTCGAAATGCCAGAGGCGCACAGCTTCAGGGGCTCCCGAGTGCTGCTCAGCCCCTTACGGAGTCTACACTTAAAGGCTGAGAGGTCGCACAGTTCTTTATAAATCAATTGCTCAAGTAATTATTAAACGCCACCCGTACGCCATACACCACGATAAGTACGTGAAAGGCATTCAAGCCCAGCAAAGATGACGGAAGCCCAAAACATCAAGAATCACAGTGAATGGTTCTTAATAAAACCCAAGGGGACTGACAAATATCACACATGGCCAAGTTTGTTGACCCCGTGTGAAAGCCCTGGGCTTCAGGTAACTGTCCTCTTCGCCCGTCAACGCAGCATCCAATACAAGATTCTGAAAAGAGCCAGGGAGCTCTTCACTTAGTGCTGTGGCCTTAGAGAAGCTAAGAATTGCTAAAATAGTTTTTGAAAGCACTCAGTGCAGCTTAGAAATTGTTCAGACATGTGTTTGGCTGGTCCAGGGTGGTTCTCCTGGAGAGGTGCCACACCGCAGCTGAGCCAGCACAGCACATGCCAGACCGTCAGGGACTAGCAGGGAATGGGAGTTCACACCCAGGAATGAAGGAAGAGGGAGAACAATGAAGGGTCTGGGATGTGTCATTGCACTGCTGTCCCAGAAAGCCAGGACATCCCAGCCTCTGCAGGGCAGCAGCCTCCTGCATTAGGTCTTCAAAGAGGACGCTGCACTGACCTATCTCTGCACTTGTCACTGCTGCACACGACAGGGCAGCCTTACTCGTCCAGAGGAACCACAGCTTCATGGGCTTCAGAGTTGGACCTGGGAATGAGGCCTGACCGTGCCTCTCACGGGCCATTATCTGCCTGTGCAGAACCCCAGTTTCACCGTAGGTGAAATGGTCATAAAAATTAAATATTCCTCTATCACATAACTCACATAAAAGCATAGCATGATAACTACATGTTGAAAATGCCCAATGCTATATATCTGCTCAAACTATTTTATGATTTTATTTTATGATTGAAGGTAGGATTTAGCTCATAAGTTTTCTTTCTTCTTTTATTTCTTCTTTTTCTTTCTTTCTTTCATTCTTTCTTCTTTCTTTCTTTCAAGAGAGAGAATCACAAAGTTCAACATTCCTTAGGGTCTTGGCTATCACCAAGTTGCTTAGGACCTCACTATGTTGCTGGCCTCCAACACGCGACCTTCTCTTAGTCACCACTGTACCCAGCTTGCAGGTTTTCTCTGTATAATTTGGAGCAGGATTTATCTTTCTGGGGCTTACTTGGTAAGGAGATTATTGATCACTGCCCTCTCAGAAGGGAAGAAGACCCCTGTGCACTAGAATGGACTGGTTTGGGGTCAGTCCCTGAAGTCACTCAAGCACAGGAGGTGGGAGTACTTCCAGCTGCTGCAGCCTGTGGGTAACTAGGAACCTCCCAGGGGAGGTACAGGGAGCTGATCAAGCATTCCCCGCCTTGGTATCACTTAATACTTTATGGGGAAATAACCTAAAACCTGCAATTGTGTTGAGTTTTATAAATGCATAGTTTAGAAAGTGTCATTAATAATTTACATTATTTTCAGTTTGAAACAATAAAGGTAAAAATAGTATTTCTTTTCATTTGAATTTTTTAAAATCCTAATACGCTAGACCTTTTTTCCATAACTGTATTGAATCTTCTTATTTCTTCCTGGTGGTGGATTGTTTCACATCTTTTGCTCATTTTCATATGCAGTACTACCTTTTATCGATCTGGAATAGCTCATTAAGGTTAATGATACACTCTTGTCTTTTTCCTGCATATAACTTACCAATCTATCACTTTTACTTTTTTAATTTACAACAATTTACCAATTTTTCTGGACCTATATTTTTAAAATTTACAATAGTTTAATATTTTTATGTAATTCAAGTCATTGGTTTTTTCCTCTGTAATTACTTTCATTGTTTTTAGGCTTAAAAGTCCCCCACACCCTCCAATTTCAAAACTCATTAGACATGTCCCTCTTTTCATGCATATCTTTGGGCATGGTTTATTGATTACCTTGAGGTCCTTAGTCCATTTGGAATTACTCTGATAACAGGTTTAAATGCTATAAATTGATACAGCCTTTATAGGAAATGTCTTTGTAATATGTATGAAAGCCCACTAATGAGTTGGCATTCTTTTCCCTAGTAATTCCAATCCTAAGACACTAACAAGAAAATGACTGGGCATGTGGTCAAGGATTTCTACACACAGATCATCATCTTGATGGTGTTTGTAATAGCAAAAATGAGAATAATTTAAAAGTCTCTCATGGGTGGGGTGAGTAACTGTTACATAGCTACACTATCCCATGTGGTAACCATTAGTTATTCAAATTTAAATTTACTAAAATTAAATGAAATTAAAAATTCAGTTCCTCAGCTGCAGCACCCAGAGTTCACATGTTCAATAGTTCTATGTGGTGAGTGGCTACCATATTGGACAACACAAGTTTGGAAAATTTCCATCCTCACAGAAGGTTCTGTTAGGTAGTGCTGCTTCAAGGCTGTTAAAATCAGGTTTTTAAAGAATATTTAATAACATGAGATATATTCATGATTCAATGGTAAATAAAAATATCAGAATACAAAATATATATAGTGGTAACAGGAATTCAGATTGATTATAGTAACTTTAATCATTGATGTCTTTTCATTGTTAAATTTGTTCAGAGAAACACAAACTCCACCCTCATGACACTCAAATTTTAAATAGAAAAAAAGAGAAGAAAGAAAATCCAAAGACACTACATAGAGAAATTTACCATATGACATCAACTCAGCTACTGTTTATTGATTGAATATACAAGTGGGAACTGTCAAGCTAGATTATGTGAAATACCTAATTAATTAGCACAGTATTCTGTGGCCAACAGTGGTCTCAAAAGAAGCCCTGGTTATCTTCCTGTTAGCATTTATTACGTAGCCACCAAAGTCTCAAAAACAACTTGGTCAGCCAATGGCACTTAAGAACTTATATTACATAAAGAAACACACACACACACACACACACACACACACACACACACACACACACAGAATCCTTAGTACATATGAAAAGACCAGGAAGCTTCTCAATCATCAATAAAAAATCACACACCATGGAAGAATACTTCACTTTGGTGTGACTGAAATTTTGGGAACAACTTGAGAAAACTATAGGCAATTTGGCCCCAACCTTCCCACTGAGAACAACTCAAAGTCAGAGAAAATATATTCTTTTTTTAATTTTGATAGCATTTCAAGTAATCTCAGCAATCCAAATTTGGGCAATTTGGACTTCCCAGAAAAATTCTGATCCCTGAATATGGACTAAAATAATCCCAGATTACGTATTTAACAGAAACAAGCCAAAACTTTCATCCTAGGTCTCAAACTATTTCTACAGTTTTTCAAATTTAATTTCCACCATGCAATCAAAGATATCCAGCCACACAAATCAAGATGACAGACAATAAAACAGCCTCTTAAAGGCTCCAAAATTTGGATTTATTGGACACAGACTTTAACTACATTACTGTTCTTGAGAAAAATTTAAAGTCATTAACAAAAATTGCAAAATCACTGATTTTTAAAAAAAAATTACTAAACAGATTTGAAAACAAATAGGATTTCTAGAGCTAAAAAGTACAAATAATCAAAGTAACTCAATGAATGAGTATAACAACAGGTTAGACACATCTGAACAGAGTATTTGTGAACTGAAAGGTATGGAATCAAAGAAAAAGCAAAAGTTGGAATATATAGAAGAGAATGTGACAAGCACAGAGGAATAAAGAAAAGCTCTAACATTGAAATCACACACACAAAAAAGTGAACGTCAGAGGAAAAGACTGAGAACGTACCCATGAATCCACAAATTCATGAGGTCCTACGAACTTCAGGCAATATAAATAGAAAGAAATCCACCCTTGGAACCACCATATTAAAATGTTAGAAAATTAAAGACAAAGAGGAAAAGTTTTAAAGCAGTCAACAATTAAAATTCCCCTTAACGAAAAAACATTTCACAATTTTACTGACTTTTCAACAGCAAAAAAATGGAAACCAAAAACCAATGGAAGCCAATCTAAAATTCCATATCCAACAAAAATATCCTTAAAGAATGAAATAAAGTCAATCATTTTTATGGCAAACAAAAACTGGGAGAATTCTTCACAAAGAACCATAATTTTAAAGATTTTGACAGTATTAATGGATGTTCTTCAGGCAAAAGAAAAGTAATCTTAGAAGATCAAAGATGCAGGAAGGAAGGGAAATAATAAAAATGGAAGAAGTTTGCAAAAGGAGATGAGATGTGATGTTGAAGATCTACAAGGAGCAGTTTTGCAGGGTGAGGTTATCTTCTGCCTATCTTAATCAGAAATTATATTTAACTATCCTCTGATGAAAAATATTTAAGTTTTTATCTTCACATTTTAAAATATATAATTTGTAATTTTGGGGTACAGGAAAATCAAATGTCATAAGAAAGACTGACAGATTTTACTACGTTTCTAAAAATATAAATGATCCAAGAAACCATTTATAAAGTCTTAGCTGACTGGGATATCTGCAATACTTTATTAGCTATAACTGTAGCCTGTTTCATGTGTGGCTAGACCTATGAGTGAAAATAGGTGGATTGGGTAAGAACCCAATAATAAGCTTTGAGGTACTATTTTACGCATTGAGCTGTATATTTATTATTAATTGAAAAAAGTAGATTATTAATTTGAAAATAAAAGATATAAGACCTCAGTTTTTGATGAATATAGAGATATTAATGGCATGGCATCCAGTAGCTCTCAATTTACCTTATGTAATGTGGAGATCTATTTCAAACACCCAAAATGATATTTATGAAACCAAAGTAAGATAAAGGATCACCTTTTTAAATGCTTTGCTTAAAAAATGTAAATAGTTGTATTTGCAGGGCAATTTAATTTCTTAGCAGATTACATGTCCCCTTAATCCCATTAATTCCCGGAATTTTAAGATTCATTGCAATTTCTACGAAAATATCTATCCTGAATTACTGAGACCTGAATTTAGTCTAAAGATATGCCAAGGGGACTCCGGATGATCCTGCTCCGTTATTCTCAGTGGAGTCATCACTGAGTAGAACCATTCTGTGGACAATGGAGTGCTGTTGAGTGACCCTTTCAATGTTCCTTTCTCTCTCACGTTACCCACTCCAACCATGACTTTAAGTCAAGGTCTTTCTACAGCGTGTCTCTCTGCTCTCTTAAAACCATCACTTTAGTACGACAGTTTATATCAATGGCTTACTTTAATCAATTCTGGAATGTTCTCTGTGGGCAGGAATATCTGGGTGGTAAACTGAACATTTGACACCAATTAATTTTATTCACAAGGCAAATCACTGTCCCAGGGGAAAAAATGAGACAGGAAAACACAGGCAGTTGGTGCTCACTCACCTGCCGGAGTTTGGTTCCTACCATAGAGGCACTGGTATCAAGCACAAAGACCACATTCTTGGGTAAAGGAGGAAGGTCTTTAGGAGCAAAGTAGTGCACAAAATAGCCGTTTAGAACCTGGGGAGGGAAAATAAAGTAAAAATGGTAGCCAGAGTAAGGAGGAAAATTATCCAAAATGTATAGTCTATGGAACTTTTAGAACTCAGATAGCATAAAAATAGTCAAGGGTCACATTCCACATCTAGAGCAAAATTATCTACGGTCCTGATCCCTCCAAGGGAGCCAGTTGCTACTTAATCTACATAAGGATACAATTATCCCTTCAAAATGCATTGATCAATGGGTTAGGGTGTAAGTTCAGTAGCAGAGTGATTGTCTAGCATGTGCGAGACTCTGAGGTTTTTTGTTTATGTTTTTGTTTTAGAGAGAGGGACAGTGAGAGAGAGAAATAGAAAAACAATTTTTATTTAGTTTTTCACATAGCCTTCATTGCTCCGACACTTTGTTGTGTACGTGGTGCTGGGGTCTGAACTCGTGTACTCGTGCATGCCAGGCAAGCACTGTAACCACCGAGGCACCACTCCAGCCCATGAGACCCTGAGTTTTTAATCCCCAGAATAAAAAAATATATATTGGTCATGACAACCTATTCAACTGTAACTACCCATCCCATTCTGACTCTTGCTACTTGAGAATCCCTCTTCTTTCATTATCTAATTTTTACCAAGCATTTTATGCATTGAGACATCAAGGTTGTCAACATTCTGGATGCACATTTAATATATTTTAATATTCCTATGCTGTCTCTGGAACAATAAAACCTAAAGAGGAATAAGCCGTAGAACCATCTCCTTTAATTAAAATTGAAGATGAACTAAAATTCTAACCTCATCTAAAACACCACAGGGAAAATTACATTTTAGATTTCATTAGCTGTCCAGATTACTGGAGCAGGAAATAGGTACCCTCAGCTTCTAGCGGGGACCATCTTAGCTTCTCTAAGGACATATTTTGGTGTAAAACAAATTTACAAAGAACCAGAAAGAGCTTTTGCCCTTAGCTAAGTATGAAAATTCACAGTTCCTAACAAAAGGTATCGAGCTACCACTATGAAATAGCAACGAGAAACCTGTCACCTGGATGTCCCCGATGCTCTGCTCCCGGTTGACGTCATATCGAATGATAAAATCTCCCAGGATTCCATTCTGGGCGATCTTGGCCTGTTGCACCACACTAGGCTTAAAAACGACCTTGGCAAAAGTTTCATTTTGGTTGATAATGGTAGAAGGAGGTGGCCCCAACTCATCTACAGATAACACATAAACATGGTTAATAACAACACACAAATATTTTCCTGAAAAGAAATAAAAACCACTTTTGTATAGACAAAGAGGGTTAAAACTTCATCTTCTTGCAGGTTCAGCTCATGTAACCTGAGACTTTGTATTATTAATGTAGCATAGTTTAAGATATATGCTATCATTTATGTCACTGTTGTGGCACATTTCTTAACCTTTTGGGAAAGCTGTTAAAACACACAAAAGTAGAAGGAACAACAGCATGAATCGCCCTGCATCCGTCTCTCAACTCACAGTTACC
Source organism: Aplodontia rufa (assembly GCA_004027875.1). NCBI lineage: Eukaryota > Metazoa > Chordata > Mammalia > Rodentia > Aplodontiidae > Aplodontia > Aplodontia rufa. Next base: position 81,024 of record PVKS010001632.1, read on the forward strand.
AACATTCTGCCAATTGTTTGTGTCTGTTTTTATTTCACCTTTTTTTAGATTATTTTATAGTAAATCACAGACATCACATTCCATCCACAAATATTTCAGAATGCATTTCTAACATAAGAACTTCTTTCTATCATAACTACAAAACAATTATCACAAGTACCAAAATCAACGCTTGATGCCTTCTTTTTTTTCTTTTTGGTACCAAGGATTGAACCAGGACGCTCTACCATTGGGTTCCCTAGTCCTTTTTACATTTTATTTTGAGAAAGGGCCTCACTAAGATACTGAGGCTGGCTTTGGACTCATGTTCCACCTGCCTCGGACTCCCGAGCCCCTGGATTACAGGAGTGCACCACCGCACCAAGCTGATGCTTGATGTCCTATTATCATCTAATACTCAGTCTTAAAATCCTTTTTAAAATGCCATGGTATGGTTGATTTATTTGAATCAGGATTAAAACAAAGTCCCCACATCACATGTGGTTCATATTTCTTAAATCACAAGTATCTTTAAATCACAAGTGTCCCTTCCCTCTACATTTCCTCTTTTCTAAATCCGTGCATGTGTATGTGTGTATATGTGTGTGCGTGAGTGCGTGTTATGATGTTATAGTGTAGATATGAGGAATATTCAGAGGTGAAAAGATTAGATTGTGAGAATTATAACCTCATCAGTCCATTCTGGTTTGAATGGGCTGGCTGGGTGATAACTGTAGGTGGGAGGGCCATGGCTGGAGGAGGTGGATCATGGGGGGCATGCCCTGGAAGGGTCCATCTTCCCAGTGGTCCCTACTCCCCAACTCTCCGTTCCCTTGCTGCCATGGGGGAGCATCTTGCCTTCAGCATGTCCTTCTCCCATGATGTGCTGCCTCACCTTAGGCTCAGAGCAATGGAGTTGACCATCTATGTACTAAGACCTCTGAAACCTTGAGCCCCAAATAAACCTTTCCTGAAGTTGTTCTTGTTGGATATTCTGATCACAGTGATGCCAAACCTCACTAAAACTACATGTATGTATACACACACACATACATATATACACATACATACACACCCTGATCATTGAATTTGCTCCTCTCTTTTTCTGACATCATAGTATTGTAATATTTGGAGGAGCTATAAAAAAATTGATGTCCAGGCCCAGAGATTCTCATTGAATTGTTCTGAGATAGAGCTGAGGCATCAGGTCTTTGAAAAACTGCCCATGTGATTCAGATGTACAGTTAAGGCTGAGCACAAACTCGGTCCCCTGGGTTCACTGGTGTTAAGGAAGTCAGGGCTGGAAGCTTGGTTAGATTCAGGTTTGATGCTCCTGAACTACTAACTTCATAGGGGAAGAGTTTTCATGGCACAACTCATAGGTGATGCTGAGTTCTTTCCACATCATCAAAGTGGAAGGTAAATAATGCCACCCTGTCTACTTTTAGTGGCATTAATAATGACAGTGTGCAGGTGGTGTTGGTCTGACCCTTCACCCCCATTAGAAAGTTCCCCAATGCTCTTAATACTTTTACCAATGACTGATGAAAGCTATATTTGCAAATTGCTTCGAATTCTATCATTCTTTCCATTGGAATTATTCCATAAAGCAAACATTTCCCTTATCAATCATTTAGTTGCCCTAACACATGTTTGTCCAGGAAGCTTATGGCTCTTTAGAAAAAGAATTCCCAAAGTTTTCCCCAACATGAGTCTTATGATATGCATGAGAATTGCAGAAATATTATCAGATATATGGATTTTAAGTTATTTATGAAAAACTAGTGTAATGGGATATCAAGCAAAGAGAATTCTATTTTTAATCCTGAGCATCATTTTGTATTAGAACACAGAAAATTACTTACCAGAATACCCACATTTATAAGTGCAAACAATGCCAATCTCTGTATTTAGCAATAAAATTCCAAATTTTAAGAACTGCTTGCATCGTAAAGAGCATGAAAATAAACAGAAGAATTAATCAAAATGAAAACAAGAATTGCCAAACAAAAGAATATGTGTAGGGTTTTTTTTTATCCAGATACTGAATCTAAGCCAGGCTTAAACTGCTGCAAAGTACTGAATTATTTTTTTTAATCTATTCAAGTTGATTGCATTGAACAGGCTGACCACTAATTTCTCATCTCCAATTAGCAGAATAAAAAAGGAAATGAAGCCTCAATGCCCCTAGAAGCTTGTATTTAAGAGCAAACGTCCTTCTGCTAAGGGTTTACTAGACACTAAAATCAAAGGAAGTTTAAACCCTTCCTTCAACAGAGCAAACAGTTATATTTCAGAGAGAATTTAGGTGTAAACTTAACAAGAACCACAGGAATAAACTGATTCAACTATTTGCACTTAACAAGGTAGGGATTTTGGAAATAATCAAAGACCTTGCAAAATAGAAAAGTTAATTTCTTTAGAGAGACAATCACAGAGGAGCTAAACTATTTCCAACAAATCTACTCAGCTGAAGGAGAGAGAAAAAATCAAGATGGCACACTGACAAGTGTCCCTGTGCATATCACCAGCATGGTTGAAGCAGCCTCAGGACCATCACATAAGAGGAAGAAAAGAGGTCTGAAAATGGAAAGGCCCTTGAAAAATAGGAAACGAGTTCTCTGGGGTCAGTGTCATGATGGTGACTACTGGTAAGGCACGGAGAATGAGTGGAATAACCACATGTCAGCTGAGAACTCAGGGTAACGAGTCAGAAGCACCCACGTTCAATACCGATGCCACTTCTCATCAGCTGTGAGACCTCGGGCACATCGTGAGCCTTGGTTTCTCATCTGTACAGTGGATTAGGTAGTCCCACAGTAACATTATTGACAAGATTAAGTGACATAAGATGTTTGGCACCAGTCTGGTTCATCCTCAGCAGTCATGTTAGCTAAACTATTATCAACCTTAAACCTGCACAAAATAGAAGAAGGGATTAAACGCAAGAATATAAAGCATGTCAAACTTAGAATACTGCATGACAATGAAAGTGAAAGGATTACTGTTGCTATTTACAACATGGTTGAATCTCACGGTCAGGTTGATTGAAAACATCGGAAACAGAACTGTGCTCTCTACACTTCCACTTCTGTGAAGTTCAAGAGCAAACACCACCTGATTGCTCATGGCAACTCAAGTACACCCGTGGTTCCTTTGGTGGGTTGGCACTGACTGGAGAGAACACAAAGGAAATTTTGGGTGGTAAAATTGTCCTGTGTGTTGATGTGGAAGGCAGTTAGTTGCATGGTGTGTGTACATGCAGCCACTCCAGAGCTGTACACGGAATATTTATACATTTTATTCTATGCATGCATTAATATTTTTAAAGATTTGAGCCTGGGAGTTGTATAGTGGAACAGACTGAACAGGCACGGAACATGTTCTAATTTGCCAAACAAACCCCTATCTGTTCTTTTCGTTGGGATAAATGTGGTCGTGCAGGCATCTGTACGGGGATTAGGTGTACCCCGAGTAATTCCAGGTGGCGGAAATTGGAGCAGGGCTAAAGTTGCTGGGCACCATTTTTCAGGGAAGTATTGGCAAACTCTAAGATGCCATTTTGGTATGGGCAGCTCTCACGACCCATCTTGTTAGAATGTGTTCAAGAAGCTGTGATACTGGCAAGGATGCTGTAGTGGCTCCGCAGTTTAGCCTTGGACCGCAGCAGTAGCACCTGGGAGCTTTCTAGAAGTTCCAGTTCTTGGGCCCACCCCAGAAACTGTGAGTGAGAAGCTAGGAATGGGACTCAACAATGTGTATTTCTTTGGCTCTAGGAATTGAACCCAGGGGTGCTCAATCACTGAGTCACATTCCTCGGTCCATTTTACTTATTTATTTTATTTTGAGATAGTGTCTTGCTAAGTTGCTTAGGGCCTTGCTAAATTGCTGAGGCTGGCTTTGAACTTGCAATCCTCCTTCCTCAGCCTCCCAAGCCTCAGGGATTACGGGTGTGCACCACGGTGCCTAGCTTTAGCAATGTATTTTTAACAGACCCTCAAAGTGACTCTGGTTTCTGCCCTCAGAAAACAGACATGTGTCTTCCACACAGTTAATGTGCTTACATATAAAAAATTGCCAATAAAGTTTATTGCACGTAATAAGGCAGTGCTTAGATTATCTCTAAGATTCTGCAATAATTAGATTTGATTTCTCTTTATGCTGCCAGCGTGTACCTACTTTGTCTTGCTTCAGATCTCTCTCATGAAAATGCTTCTTACAAGTGCCCTGAATTAATACATTCATGGTTGAATGAAAGTACTGGGGATTAAAAAATATAATTTCTCTCTTCATAATTCTTTGATATGGACCATGAGAACGGAGAGTGTATTATTATTTTCGTTCCCTACTGACCTCGGTGTTTGTTCATTCATGATGAAAATTCATGAGATTCATCTAAATGGGCTTATTTTACATGCCCAATGAGTGGGTTGATTCTCAATCTGATTATTCACCAAGAAGCTTTTATCCATTAAGCACCAGTCAATAAGTGACCCAACGAATTTTCCACTATTTAAAAAAAAAACAAAATCTACGGAGACAATTCCAGAGTCAGACTCTACAAATTAAAATCCATATAGGGCGGGGTGGGGGGATCTGCTAATTAGGCTAGCATAAGCTCTTTCCACAGCTGCTGACCAAAACCCCAAAGCAGAATAATAGTGCTTAGTCTTCCCTGGGGTGAATGGGGCTCACCCTGCTGACGGCCACAGCGTTTCGTGGGCACACCGAGCTGTATTAGCAGGATCATCAGCGCTAAGTGTCATGGGACAAGCTCTGCAGACCATGAGGAGCGCAGGGGATGAGCATGCAGCTGACCAGGGCAGGCGGAGCATCTGACCTACTTTTCTAATGAGAGTCCCTTGTCCCTATTCCTCCTCTTTGTTTCCTTTCCTTCTTGCCCACTTGGTTAGGGGGACGGAGCCAACTGCGGAGGCTGCTCCTCCTGGGTGAGGCCGAGTCTTAGCCGTCCTCCTGCTTCAACTCACACACTGGGGGTCTCACGAAAGATAAACTGTCCCCTCCCCAGCAGGCCTGAGGTCTCCACCCACTGGCTCCCCTCAGCTGTTCAGGCCTCCAGTGTCCTGTGAGGCTCTCTTCCTGTTGACAGCCTCCTCTTGCAGAAAGAAACTAGGTGTCACCTTTGGAAGCCACATTATACCAAAGTGGGCTTGAGAGTTTACAGACTCCAAATGACCAGCTTCAACTACCAGATCCTCTGTTCCACATCTATTAAACTGGAGTTGTTCCACAGTCACCGGATCATTGTCAGGATTTAGTGAGATCACACAGGGAAGGTGCTGAGCCTGGTGCCTGACACACCATGGCTGCTCACCACACATGCATGCCCTCCTCCAACCCCAGAAGTCACTTCTTGTATTCTTTGTCTATCATAAAAAAACAACGAATGGAGAAAAAATACTCTTTGATGACAAAGTTTATATTTTACCCTAACAGTTTTCTCTACATCACTGAGAACTTGGTAAAAGCAATCAGTCAAGTCAGACATATCCTAACAAACATGTGTGGCAGGCAGTTCAAGAGTGTTTTACCTAAAGAACAATCTTTATAAAGTATGATGGAGTCAAAGCTGCCGAAGAGCCACCTGAGAGGACATACAGAATTTTGCATATAGAAGCACATGTACAATTTTTCTCTGAAGAGAGAATCTATAGCTGTTACTACATCCTCCAAGTTAGGCATCACAAGCGTAAGTGTTATTAAATAATCATCTATGTGATTCTATCTTATAATGACAAAGCACTTTCTTAGTACACAAGGGTTGGACAGAACAAGTTCCTGTCCTTAGTTTTATCCTAGAGCATGGATATTATACACAAACAAATACTCTCCTGGACAATGATGGGGAAATCAAAGAAAACAATTGCTACGTGAAATGTCTAAAGGTTTCAGGAGCAGAGAACCAAGCTCAAGGACATCAGCTGGAAGGGACATGCCTTTGGGTCCATGGACGGAGGGATTTCCTGGCCTCTGTTTCCTCTGGGTTTGGGTTTGGCTACTGTCCGTGAAAAGCAGCCAACACCTGGGGCTTTTACAAAAAGGATTTCCAAACAAACACTGCCTGCTCCTTTCCCCTTGGAAAGAGGCTAAATTGTCTATGTTTGTTTATGTACCAGCTCACCTGGGATCCAACGAGGCAATTTCTTAAATTTAGGGTAGTCAAAAGTACCCTAAATAAATAAAGACCAATAAAGACAAAATTCATGCAAATCAACATCTGAAACACTGGTTATGCTGAAGCAATGAAGAAGAGAAGGAATTTGGTTACTTTCATATGTCTATCATATATACTTCTGCTATTGGAATATTCTAATATTCTGCTATTCTAATATTGATGGTTGATATTTTAAATGCTTTTCAGAAAACAGCATCATATAAATATGAGAGCAACATAGCTATCAGGGCTCCACGCATACCAGGAAAGTGCTCTGCCACTGAGCTAAAATGCGATTTTATAGCTGACGGGATTCAAATGTGGCTCTTTTAACTAAATGATGTGTGCCCAGATATCTTAGCATATTAGCTTTCTTCACGACTATACAATGTTCTTTCTTTCTAAATAATACATCACCACCTTTCCGTTTCCATATCTGACCAATTTCCCAAGCCAGCCTCTGCATGAAACAGTGAGAAAAACTCCTACAGCAACTCCTGACATAAGCACCATCCCTGCCGGATATCATCTTATGTCCGCTGAAAACCTACTGGCTGCTCCAAGGATTTGAAATGGAAGCACATAAAATGCTTCAAAAGCAGTGCTACAGCACCAAAGAAATACAAGATGAAGAGATTTCTGTCAAATTCCTTTACATGGTCCTCATGTGAGCAGGCAGGACATGGCTTAGCAACTGAAAAAGCTTAGTGGCATTTTATCGATTCTATCTGATAGCAGTTTTGTTTTCTTATTATTCAAAATTACCAACTCCACACACCCATTAGGATGGCCACTTTCCAAACCACAGAAATTAACAAGTGTCAAGGAGATGAGAAAACTTGTGTGATGTTCAAGGGAATGAAAACTAAAAATGGCACAGTAACTATTGAAAATGATATTGTAGTTTCTCAAAACTCCAAAAATAGAATTACAGTAGGATCCAGCAATTCCACTTATGGGTATATCCAAAATAATTGAAGACAGGATCTCAAAAAGATATTTGCAAGACTCCATACACAGCAGTGTTATTATTCAAAAGACATGGGCTGGGGACTCAGCTCAATGGTAAAGCACTTTCCTGGTATGCATGAAGCCCTGGGTTTAATCTCCAGCAATGAAAAAAAAAAAAAAATCCAAGAAATGGAAGCAATCCAAGTGTCTGTTAACACAAATGGATAAACAAAATATCACTTCGGTTTAAAAAGGAAAGAAATTTTGACACAACATGGTTGAACTTGGAGGACACGCCAAGAGAAATAAATCAACCACAAGAAGATAGATAGACCGAGGTTCCCCTTAAAAGAGGTATCTAAAGCCATCAAAGAGAGACAGAAAGCAGCGTGGTGGATGCTGGGGGCTGGAGGGAGGGGAAACGTGGAGCTATCTGCACATGGAGCTTCAGCCTGGAAAAGTGAACTTCCCTGAGAAATGGTTAAGATGATACTTTTATGTTATGTGCTTTTTATCACAATTAAAACTTTATAAAAAGATTCATTGCCAACTCTAAGGTCTTCAAGGGCAGTGACGATGTCACAGCCACCTTTTAAATTCCAAGCATCTGACTTAGTGCGGTAAATGCAGCAAGAGCTCAGGTCAGGCCTGTAGGACAGATGACATGAGAAGGACCAGCACTCCAGCAAACAGCAGGGAGGAAGGACAGAGCAGCCCCTCAACAGAACAGAAGTCTCATCGTGAAAGTGAATGGGTGTGGTGATGCTGTTGGTGACCTGGTCTTGTCCCCTGGACTACCTCTGACTCCAGCCACAGCTCTGATGGGCAATGTCCACATCACACACCAGGTCAAGACAACAGGAAACAGGAAGAAGCAAAGAGTGCAGTTTCATCGGGCTGCTCCCCTCTGTCAGGCCAAACAGGGAAGACCAAAACCTCCCTGTCAATCTCCTGGGTCTCTCTGACCATCCTGCTCACAAGTGGCCTTACTTACTTACTTTTGGAAGACCAAAACCTCCCTGTCAATCTCCTGGGTCTCTCTGACCATCCTGCTCACAGGTGACCATCCTGCTCACAGATGTCAGAACACACAAGAGAATGTGGGTTTGCGTACTGCATTGAGAAAGAAAGCAAAACCGACTCTGCAGCCAAATGAGTCATACCTGAATAATTTCTGCGCTGAACAATGCTGGAAACTCTCACATAACAACCAGACTGTTTCCTGGCAAATGTACAGAGATTTCAGGGGCCAAACAGGGCCATGCCCTTCCAGCTGCTGCACACAGACTGCATCCAGGGGAAGAAGGCAGAGCTAGGGGTTTACTGGTGAGTCACAGTGCAGCCCTTTAATAAGGGAGAGAGTCCAGATTTAGAAAACCAAAATATAAGATGCCCAGTCACATAATGAATTTCAAATAATGAATAACTTTTTAGTATGTTCCAAATACTGGAGGGCACATATTATTTATCTGAAATTCAGATGTAACTAGGCATCTGCATTTTATCTGGCAACCCTAGCAATGCAGGATTAATCTAGATTTTTAGACTCAGAATCTTCTAGAACCAAAGGTAAATTGTTAATTTTCTCGTCTAATTTCTCCTTCAAAACAAATTAAGAGCTAAACCTAAGATGAGGCAAATTTAACCAAGGTAAGCCAGGAAAGTGTGGAAAGCCCAATAGCACTTTCACTATCGACAAACATGTAGTCCTTAGTTCACTGAACAATGTTTACGAACCCCATTCTATGTCAGGCACAATCTTAGGGGACTAATATCACAGCTCCAAAAGAGCTCTGGCATTAAAGAAAGGCATAAATAAAAAATCAAGACATTCTCCTTCTCATTAGGCATTCAGGAAATACAGGGCAGAGGTGACGTGCCATTGCACCAAGTGTGGCCATTAACCTGTTCTTCAGGAAAGCTGTAGCATCTTTTTTTTGTTTTAAAGAAAGAGGGACGGTGAGAGAGAGAGAGAAAGTTTTATTCAATTTTTCATGTGGCCTCTGTTGCTCCGACACTTTGTTGTGTACGTGGTGCTGGGGTTTGAACTGGTGCCCCACCCCATGTGCCAGGCAGGCACCATAAACGCTGAGCCACGGCTCCAGTCCCCAGCTATAGCATCAATACAGTCACCTTCCAACAGGAAAAGCAATGAAGCTGTGTCTGCTTCTCTTCTTGATGATCACGCTTCCTCAGTGTTAAGGATCATGTGAAAGCCAAAATTTTATAGAAAGAGTACATAGGGGCGATGTGATTCAAATGCAAATACAGATCGAGTTCCACCTGCTCCCATCGATCGTTTGGTTTCCCAGGCATGTAAAAGATGCACAGCTAAGTGCCGTTTTCATTTAAATTGAGGTGAAGCTCACAAAACAAAACAAAAATTCACCATTTTAAAGTGTCCAATTTGGTGACATTCGGTACATTCACAAAGTTGCTCATCAACCACCTTCACTAATCTCCAAAACATTTCCTCCAGCCCCAAAGAAATTTTGTGACCATGAAACCATCGCTCCCCTCTCCTTCTTCCCTGCAGCCCCTGGCAACCACCAATCTGCTTTCCGTGTGTGTGGATTTGCCTACTCGGAACATTTCAAATAACTGTGACCTTTTGGATCTTGCTTCTTTCACTTAGCATGATGTTTCTGAGGTTCATCCACGTTGTAACATAAATCTGTGCTTCCTTCCTTTTATGCCTAGATAACATTCCTTGTGGCCACATACCACATTTCATTTATCCATACGCCTGTGGATGGGCCTGTTGTTTCCACCTTTTGGTTATTGTTCACTACAATGAGTGTTCCTGCAGTAAGTAATTGAGTACCTACCTTCAATTCTTTGGAGTGTCTACCTCCAGGAATTACTGGATCACATAGTTTAATTTTGGGGCACCAGGAACTGAATTGAGGGGCACTTAACCACTGAACCACATCCCCAGCCCTTTCTCCTTTTTTATTTAGAGATAGGGTCTCACTCAGTTGCTTAGGGCCTAAGTTGCTTTGAACTTGCGATCCTCCTGCCTCGGTCTCCTGAGCTGCTGCTATCACAGTTGTGCACTGCCATGCCCAGCTCATATAGTTTAATTTTTTAAGGAACACCAGGAGTGTGTAAAAGTCCCAACTTCCCCACATCTTCACCAACACCTGTTATTTTCCTTGGGTAGACATTTGCCTGTCTTCTTTGGAAGAATGTCTATTCAAGTACTTAGCCCATATTTCAACTGGATAGTTTGTCTTTTGTCTTTTGGGGGTTGAATTACAAGAGTTCTTTGCATATTCTGGACCCTCTTCTATGGGATATAAGTCTTGTAAATATTGGCTCCCGTTCTCAGGCTGTCTTTCTAGAATTCCTCTAAGAGCCTAGATCATTACTTTTCCTCTATCTTTGGTATTCTTGGGAGTGAAGTTCTCCCAGAACCACCAGAGAGAGAACATGAAAACAGTTACAAAAGCCTCCTCGTTCCTGGAACTAAAATCCCCTCTTAATGAGAGTTTAGGGTTAGTCATGAGAGTCCTCCAGTTTTGACAGAGATGAGGAATTGAGATTACTTGCAGCCCCATCTGAATGGGGTACAGGGGCTTAGAATCAGAGTCAGTAGCCCAGGAAAAGAAAGGGAAGTGGAACTGACACTAAATAATGCTAGAAAACAAGAAGTCACATTCTAGACCCCAAACTTGGCTGAAGATGAGAATCCCATTGGAATCTTTTAAAATGATGATACCTGCTTTCCACCTGGAATGATTCCGATATAACTGGCAGGGGTGAGGCTCAAGCATAGATTTATAAAAGCTTACTCTGCGATTCTAATGCGCACCAAGGTTTGGGAACAACTGGGCTGGGCAACAGAGCTGTGTGAAACATCGAGGATGACACTAAGGCAGCCTTGGAGAGGGTAGCATCCTCATCCTTCAAAGTGACTGAGTGGGAGTGAGGAGGACTGAGGAAGAAACAATTCCCACAAGTCCATGCGGCCATGTGGGCTAAGTTCATGAGAGTTCTTTTGTAATACCCAAAGTGTTCTGATGGATCATGTTTGTCTTCTCCAAGAGAAGCGGGAGCACCTAACTTAATGAAGCTGAGATCGCACTACTTTATCTCGGGTTTCCATGCTGATGGACGGGAGTCGGATGTGGGAAAAGGTTATTCCCATGCTGTGTGCAAGCAGTTCCATATTAGCCTGCGTCCAGCAGGAAAAACATGCTGGCAGAAAAGAAAAACAACTTCAGAGTATTCTGAAGGTGCCATGAAATGTAAGAACAAGGATGTTTAATTTAAAAGCTGCTTCTGCAGGTCAAAATCCTGACATAGCACCGGGTGTGGTGGCCCACACCTGTAATCCCAGCGGCTCAAGAGGCTGAGAGGCAGGAGGACGGCAAGTTCAAAGCCAGCCTCAGCAACTCAGTGAGACCCTATTTCAAAATAAAAACTAAAAAGTAAGGATCCCATCATAAATGAAAATTTATAGGTGTATTAACTCTTTTAGTTTCCAAATTATCTCACACAATTGGCTTCTCCATTGAGGAGTCCATTGATTTGCAATTCAATAGATGTGGGTGCAGTTCTGATTCACCTGGGGTAAAGGTAGGTTATCTTGCTTTGAGTTTTGAAGAATTATTCTACAATGGGAAAGAGACCTGGAATTTGAACTCATCCTCCTGCAGTTCGTAATCTTCTGTCTGATGAGAGGGTAGTAGAGTACAAAGGCTAAGGGCATGAATTTGGAGTCAGATGGGTCTATGCTAAGATTCTGTTTCCTTTAGTGATCAACTATGAGACATTGTCTATATTGCTGAATTTGTAAACCTTTATAAATCAAGTGCGCATTACAAGAACCTGACCTAAGAGGTTTCTTATAAAGACTGCGTGATCTAATGCTATATGTAAAGTGCTTAGTCCAGTGCCTAACACACAGTAATCCTTACCCAGAATGCAGCCCTCAAGATGAAAACAGGCCCAGTGACCAGAGACTTTCTTAGACAAATTGCAGAAGTCTGATTTCTTAACCACAGCCAGATCTGTGAGTTGTATCCTGCCTTGGGCCACATTCACACAGTTACAGCTCACGCTCTGGTGCAGGCCCAACTCCAGTTTGATCTCTAGCCTGGATTTCTTTTGGAAACACACAACAGTGTCCAGACAAAAATCACAAGGTCCTGTGCTTCACCCTGCTGAAGCAGGAAAAATAACAGCTGAGCAAAAGAGATGGGCAGGAGGAATAGTAATGAGGGAATCAGTCCACCGCACCTGGCTTTGGGAAGCACTTGTGAGATCTCCACGTTCTGGAAGGCAAAGTATCTGCTTGGGCCCAAAGAGCTAGAAAAACAATTTTCTTAAAAATAAGCAGATCCCAAGAGATCAATGGTCTGGAAACATTCCTCTGAGATACTAACAGGCCCAGAATATAAACAGTGAGCAATGTTTCAACCAACAATTGTAATCCTTTACCCCCTCCTAGAATAACACACACACATACACCACGACACAAGGCACATGCCACAACATGTACACACACATACACCACAGCATATATGTGCATACACATATACATCACATGCACACAGTTCTGAAGAATCGCAGTGGGGGCTAGAGCGGTGGCTCGGGGTAGAGCACTTGCCTGCCATGCACAAGGACCCAGGTTCAAACCCCCACCACCATCTGCACAACTAAGTGTCAGAAAAACAAAACCAGATAAAAATAGATAAATAAATAAAATTGAGTCTTTCTCTCCTTCCCTCTCTCTCGCTCTTGAAGAAAAGGGAAAAAAAATCATGATTTCAGAAAATTAGGCAAAATCCATTCTTGACTACAGAACCTCGTATAGACATTCACTGACCCCTGGGTGCCATCCCAGAGCATTTCAGATACTCCGCCCTCTCTACAAGGTCCTACCAACTCTAAAAGAGTTTTCGTCCCCCTGAAAAAATGCTTCTTGCATTTGGCTGTACAAAGGAAAATCTCCCTCTAAGTCACACTGAGGGAAATGAAATTTTAGCATTCTTGGTTATTTGTGTGTGTGTTTTTCTTCACTCATTTGAACGCTTAGCAATATGATATTTAAAAGGCGCGGGGTTAATCCCTCCCTCCAGGAGATGCACAAGCCTGCCTTCAGAGCTTTAACAGGAAGGTAAGATATACACAGTGTTATGTTTTGGATGAAAGGTGTCCCCCAGGGGTTGGGGAATTAGCTCAGTGGCAGAGCGCTTGCCTAGCATGTGCAAGGCCCTGAGTTTGGTCCTCAGCCCTGAAAAAAAAAAAAGAAAGGTGTCCCCCATAAGCTTGTGTGTGACAATGTGAAGGCCAAGGTGAAATGATTGGGTTATAAGAACCTTGATCCAGTCATCGAGTTAATCCCCTGAAGGGAACGTGGCTGGAAGGGTGTGGCTGGAGGAGGTGGGTCATTGGCGGCCTGCCTTTATCTGGCGAGGAGTCTCTCTGCTCCCTGGAGCCAGGCCTTCTGCCATGACATTCAGCCTCCTCTTGAGCCTCCAGGAATGGAGCTGGCCTTTTATGGACTAAGATCTGAGAAACTGTGAACCCTAAAATAAACTTTTCCTCCTAAAATTGTTCTTTTCAGGTCTTTTAGTCACAGCAACAAAAAAGCTGAGTAAAACACAGAGAATGACAGTAAACATAAGGTGATCATAATAATAATGATATCAGCAATCTTTAACCATTAGTAAGCTCTTGCTCAGGACCAGGAGCCTCCCATACACTACTACTTCACCATGGGAGATTTAGGATAATTAGCCCCAGGATACAGATGTGCAGCCCATGTCTCAGTTACAGTCAGCAGGACATGAGAATGATTGCTGGATCTCAACCCGTTTCTGAATGTCAGAGACCTTGGCAATGGTTCTGCTTTATCAGTTAGATATGGGGTGTCAAGCTCAGGGTTTGGAGTCAACACACAACAGAGTCTCCCCAAAGCCAGGGAAAGCACGGCCATGAGGGTGAATGACTTTTCACTTGTTAAATCTTTAAACCGTGTGCAGGGGTGGAGCACATACTCAGCTTTCTGTTGGCTCTTCCGCATACCAGCTCTAGGCCTTCAATACTTTTGCAGCATGTTAAATACCCACACTCTTATTCCACGTGTCTAATCATTTCTCTCCTTTCCCTCCAACCTCACTCACAATTGTCTATGTTACAATTACCTGAAATCTTGTCATTCCACACAATTAAAATTTTTTAATATATCTGTCTCTTCACCTAATTTGGCATTATACTGGCATATTAAGTATAGGGCTCAACACAAGTAAATATATATTATAAGCTATTAGTTGAAATAGTGATTCAAATTAGACTATAATGATTTTTCATAATAATTTCAATAAATGAAATGCATTTTTAAAAAAAAACAGAATTTGAGAAAAACAGAAACTGAATGGTCCTGCTAATGAACCTAAATGTATTTTAATTCAAATCTATAGAATACATTCTTCATTATTTAATTTTTAAAAATATATAACATATTGTTGAATATTTAAAAACAGATTTTTAAAAATGACCCGTAATCCCTAATATAAAATGATTATTATTTTATAAAACTTTCTAGTCTTTAGACAATTTTGTATTTAACATAGTCAACACATTTAACAACATGTACAATTTTCCATGTGCAACTTTCTGTGTGTGGGGTGGGGGGTACTACGAATTAAACCCAGAGGCACTTAACCAAGAAGCCACATCCCCAGACTTTTTATTTTTTATTTTGAGACAGGGTCTTACTAAACTGATGAGGCTGGGCTCGAACTTGCAGTCTTGCTGCCTCATTTCCAGAGTCACTGGGATTATAGGCATGTGCCACCATGCCCAGAGGCATGTACAAATTTATATGTACAATTTTGTCTTTTTCTCCCCATCACATGCTGAATTGTGTTTATCGTTGTATTTTACTAACTGCTTGCTTATCATTGGATATTCAGGTTGATGAAATTTTTTGCTAAATAAACATTATGAGACAGATTCCTGCATACAATATGCCCAATGATATTTTAGATATTTACTTAGGATCGATTCCCACAAGTGGGATTATTATGTCAAAAAACTTAAACATTTTTTAATTTTCCTAATAGAGACAGGATCTTTAAAAAAAAAAATTGTACCAGGCACTGTCTTTGTTCTGTTTCTATGTTTCTAACCCCCACAGAAATCCAAAGCCTTTGAGAAACGGGCACCACTCCTTCTACAGATTTCGCTGGGGCCAAGTGGCATCTCTGAGTTGACCAGAAAATCTGACAGCACCACAAGCGGTACTCACCTTCCCCCTTCCCGCTGCCCTTCTGCCTGCTGTTGTGAAGCGGTAGCACCTCCAAGGACGTGATGCCAGACCTCTCCAGAACGTTCACTTCCACAGTCAGCCTCCCCACCAGCTGCTGGGGTCGCACACTGACCACGTGCTCGTACTTCCCCAGCCGCCTCTGCAGAAGTTCCTCATAACTCAGGAGGAAGGCGGCTTTGTCCTTGCTGGGAATCACTAAGGAAGCTCTGAACACGTCAGTCCCCTTCTCCCTGTCAGGGAGGAAAATGGGTCCTCAGGTAGGGTTCAGAGTAGGAAAAGCCAGGTTCCCTGGATCCCTTTAGGATATCTGCCATACTCTCTAAGCCAGCATGCCAGGGAGACCAGCAGGGACAGCAGAGCCTTGGAAGGAGGAAAAGACCTTCCTTGGAGCAAGGTTACCAAGGACAAATACTGAAGAGGAGAGAATTCAGAAACCAGCTTTCCCACCTCTCCCAAAGATAGACCCAAGGTGGCAATGAGAAAGGGGACCTAATTTAAGTAGTTGAACTGTTCCCAACAGGAGCTTTGGACTCAAGTTGTGAATTGCATTGCCCTCTCTATGGGGATGGAGAAACGAATTCATATATTACATTTTTTCACTTTGGTAAAGCTTGGTGGACATGTTTAGAGGGAAATGACTGCAAAACTTATAAAAATACAAACTATTATGAATGCTTTCAATACATGGAAGGAGGGTGCTCCGATTCAAGATGGCGGGCTGATAACCAAAGGATGAAGACTGGGAGGGGTGAGTAGATAACACATTTCAAAAAGACTTGGGAGATTTAGGAGAGCAAGGCAGCTCAGAACATACTGGAAGGGAATGCAACAAAACAGGGAAACAAACTGTTTGACAGAATCTCAGAGAGACTGCTGACTCTGAAGGACACAACAGGACGGGGTAAGAAAAGAGGACAAATAAAGGGAAAAATTCCAATTCACATATGAATGAATGACTAAGCTAATAGGCGTCTTGTACTCCTCTTTCCTAGAGGTGAAAAGATACAGAAATATTGAGATGGAACAGTTTCACCAAGCACTGAGCAGAATGCATGAAAAAGGACCAACAGCTAATCCCAGTATGGCAAACTTTCAGAATACCAGATAGAGAAAACAGGTAAAGGAATGTGTTAGATTGCATCAAATGCATGAGCACCAGTCCTGGATGTGGTAAGACCTTGAGGCGATCCCCCAAAGCACCAAAGGAAAATTATTTTGACTTAGATTCCATATAGTACAATGAAGATCTCAGAAAATTCATCCCTCACATACTCATTCTGAGGAAGTTACATCAGAATATGTTTCAGCAAAGTAATGGTGAAAACCAAGAAAGAGAAAAATATGAAAATCAAGAAATAAACAACAAAACCAACCCAGAAGAAAATGGAAAGAGATTCCAGGGTAAATGTTTTGCAACAAGGCTGCAAAGGAATAGCAATATTGCATGGTCCTGGAGGCAGCCATGTTTTCATAGCATGCTTTAATGGTTCTGAAAGCAGAACACCTCCCAATCAGAGATGTCTTCCAGTTGCTGGTGGCCAGGCATTGGGGTGATGTGGATTCCATTGCTTCCATAAACTTGGTTATCACTGTTCATTTTGTCTTCATTTCAAATGAATTATGTGTCTTGCTCGATGTGTCTTCTTATAAGAGAAAGGCAATAACAAACTCCAGGAAAGACAAAAGTTCTGATCCAACTAAAGTGAACTGTGCCATGATGCTCAACAACTGTGATAAAGACAACTTGGGACACAGCTCCCCTTCAACAAAATGAGGTTTTCATAATTTGCTGCA
Source organism: Aplodontia rufa (assembly GCA_004027875.1). NCBI lineage: Eukaryota > Metazoa > Chordata > Mammalia > Rodentia > Aplodontiidae > Aplodontia > Aplodontia rufa. Next base: position 98,204 of record PVKS010001632.1, read on the forward strand.
GCAAGAGAGACCACATGCCAGAGGCACTATGAGGCATCTCACCACACAAAAGCAGAGACTAGATTATTATTGGTTTGGGGAAAGGGCAGAGTATGGGTAAAGGATCAATGAAGCTGTGTTTGGACAGCAGAGCAAAGCAGGGCTGCTGGTAAAGTCGGTGATGTCAGCCTGGACTGAGAAGGAAATCCAAGGCTCTGTGTCCTTGGAAATTGTAACTTTGAGATAAATGTGGAATTCTGTGTGTGAAAATGCCTTATCACAAGCTCTCAACCTCATTTGCTTTCTGTATCAAAGTGAACCCAGACTCAGATCTTCTAGACCAGAGCAAGATGTTCCATTCTCTTAAAAAGGATTTCTGACAGCAAAGGGTTTTTTTTGCTGTTGTTGCTGTTTGTTTGTTTTTTGTTTGTTTGTTTGTTTTTGTTTGTTTGTTTGTTTTGGTACCAGGGATTAAACCCAGGCATGCTTTAACCACTGAGCCGCTTCCCCAACCCTTCTGTTTTTTATTTTGAGACAGGGTCTCACTAAGTTGCTAAGGCTGGCTTTGAACTTGCAATCCTCCTGCCTCAGCTTCCCACACCACTGAGATTACAGGCGTGCATCACTGCACCCAGCTGACAGCAAAGGTTCTGACAATCTATGATTTTAAAGAACTAGCTCTCTCAAAGCTGTGTCCTTTCATTAATGAAAAAGTCAGGTTAATAAGTTCATACCATTTCACCTAGGTATTTAGATCACTTTTCTGCAAAGGGAACAGAGACCTTCAAGTTTGTTTGTTTGTTCAAGGGGGAAATATAATCTTAGTGTATACTAGATGACCCTTCCATTAATGTTATTTATAGTCATTGAAAGGCAAATGCTATTTATTGCTTTTCAATAAATAGTTGATTCAACAAATACTTGGTTTTTAAGTTCACAGAAAAAGAATACAAGTATCATTATGGATCAGAATTTAAATGTTATAAATTTTGAAATATAAAAAGTCAATGACTACATAACAAAAAATGGGTTCAAGAAGTGAATAAGGACAGGTAGAGTTTAAGTTACAGGAGGGAATATTATTTAAGATAGCAGCGATAGGGCTGGGGATGTATCTCAGTGCTTCCCTGGGATGCATAAGGTCCTGGGTTGGATCCCCACACAAAGATAGGTGGAACAGTCTAGGATGGTCTAAACACTTCACCGTGGGAAGAAGAAATAAAATAATAATATGCAAATTTAAAATGCAAAGAAAAAGTAGGATTGTTGTAAATTTGCTAAAACCTCTTTCTTCACAGCAGAGTCAGCAGATAATGTCTTATTTTTATTAAGAACTTGAGACAAGCAACCCTATCATACAATTTATTAGGAAGCAGCTACAAAGACAACAGCACAGAAGTATTAGAAGCAGAATTGGCTGTGAAGTAAGAATTGAGGAGTGATGTAATAAAATTGTCTTTTTTATTACAAACATTTGTCTACTATTTTGTTAATCAGGGGTATTTATTACTTCCATTTTAAAAAGAAAAAATATTTGGAGTAAAAGAAGAAACAGCAACAGGTGTAGAAAACGTGGCACTTCGCTGACCTGGATTTTTAATTCCTTAATTAAACAATACTTACTCATTTTCTTCTGTGGTTCTATTCCTTTTCTCTTTTACCCTATCACCATTCTTTCTCTCTTTCTCTGTAATTTCACCTTGATACACCTTGTCTCCAATAAGCCTGAAACACAAGAGACAGCTCTTTTACTAGCTTATAGTTCCAAGACAGATTCAAATGTGGTTCTCAGAACCATGACAACCCTAGAAAGTATTTTTATTTGCCTCTTGGATATGCAGTTTGAACACATTCCAGACTTGGGCACCAGCCTTAAAGCATTCATTTCAATCTAATTTCAATCTAGGGTAATTTTCAACAGGTCCAAATGGTAAGATCCAACCCAGTGTCCCTGATCCTCCAGGAGAAAATCATGTCTGCTCAAACTTCCATGAAGATTCACCAATCAGACTATTGTCTAGACCAAAAATTAAAACCAAACTCCTGTTTGCCTGTCTTTATCTTTTGGGTCAGATAAAGAAGGACTGCACTCAAGCTATTATACCAGAAGATTAGTGTTATCTCATTCAGGTCTCAACCCAACCGTGGCCCTTCTAACCTACCTCCTTAGGGAAGCCCTTCTCAATCCTGTTCACCATCTGTATGCTATAACATCTGCTACTGCCCAAAACAATCTCATTGACTGATTTGTTTACTTGTTGATTGACCATCTCCTGCTGGAATTTCTGGAGCAGAGAAATGTAACCTTTTTCAAGTGTATCAATCCCCTTGAAAAGAACCTAGCCCAGGGTGGACCAGGAGGGAAGATGGGAAGGAAAGAAAGAGGGAAAGAGGAAGAAAAGGAAAGAGGGAAGAAGAGAGGAATGGAACAAAAGAAGAGATAATGGAGGGGAGGATGGAAGGGTGGAAAGGGGAGGGAGGAAAGCAGGAAGGAAGGAAAGAAGGAGGGAGGAAGGAACGCAGCCAACCTTCTGAGCCACACACATCTGATGTGTAAGATTTCTGCTTTTCTTTTTTGTCAAAGTTAGACTGTAATGCAGTATAGACTATATCCATCTTTAGATTCCCCTCCACCTTTACCATAGTAACTCCCTCCCCTGTGTATGCCCCCCTCTTTCCGGGGACCCCTTCCAATACCCACCCATCTCTTTCAGATTTCCTCTACTGACACATGTCTACCTCTTTCTGGCAATACCCTTCTCTCCCAGTCGCTGAGTACTTCCTCTCTGTACCTGCCTTTACCTGACCTTAGAAAACCGCCAGAATGGGCACCTGAGCTCCTCCAATCAGAGCAAAGGGCAGCATCGCATCAGGTTGGGGTTAAAACCCCTGACTTTCCTGTTGCTGCATGCATTTTTCTTTGCTCTTCGGGCAAGTCAAATTTCTGCCTTGCTCACCCACATCCAACCACATATTTGATTCCACTTCTAAGAAATGAGATATAAAGCCTTCCCAGGCGAGCCTGAGACAGGGTGGACTCCACAAGATCTCAGTCCCCCCAGACCACCCACACGGAAATCTCCATCCCTGACCAGCATGCCACCTACATGGTGAAGTTGGTGATGAAAGCCGAAGCTGGAATCTGCATCTGGAACTCCACATCCTGGTCCTCAGAAGCTCTGTTCAGCATCCTGCAGGAAACCGTAGTGAAGGCGTAACGGGAAATAATGGTGGACTTCACCGAGAATTCTGTCATCAAGGGCTTGGTCTTCTGTTGAAATGGAAACAACAGTATTCTCCGCGATGCATGAAAGCGTGATACAAGCATTTTGGGGTAAATGTAGGTATTTTTCTCTTAAGGTAAATAATATTTAATTTGAGAGCCTTTGGCATGAGATTCCTATCTCCTTTCTTTGTTGTGTCCCTATGTCCCCATTTTTAAAGTCCCTTTACTAATTTCTTTTTTTTTTAAGAGAGAGGGACAGTGAGAAAGACAGAGAGAATTAATTTTATTTAGTTTTTCATGTGACTTCCGTTGCTCTGACACTTCATTGCATACTTGGTGCTGGGGTTCAAGCCCATGTTCTCACACATGCCAGGCAAGCGCTACAACTGCTGGCCACTGCTTCAGCCCCTCCCTTCACTTATAAAAGCAACCTCAACTGAGTAATCAGTTAGTGACACAGAAGCAATTCTTTTAAACTAACTTGAACAAGAGAACACAGTGAAGATTTCCAATTTAACAGAAAAGACACATTGCTTAATTAGTTCAATAGTTATCTGAATTTTAGAAGTAGAGCATTATGTATGTAATACTTTTCTGATATCAATGTAGATCACATTTACAGGAATACTGAATTGATCACAACATCAGCATATGCCTAAAGAAATTCTTATGTTTTCAAATTTATTCCAATGCCCACTTAGAGACACTATATCCAAAGGCTTCCCCATATGGACTATAATCAAGATGTTATAAAATAAGAATTAATACTGAAGAGACTGTTTAGGGAGTTTTCCCAGAAAAAATAGAAAGCCTAAGTCTAATTAAATTTATCCCAAAAGATTCTGATAAGGGCGGTAGCTGATGAAGCAAATTTGAGTGTTCATTGCTTTTTCTAGTCTTCACAGCAGTGCTATATTGATGACAGATGGCAGCAGAAGCCCAGAGAAGGAAGGGAACATTGATGAGCTAAGGTGCTACCAACAGGGATCCTCTAACTCCAGGAACTGGCTAAGCAACTGCGGAGGACGCCATGGGATGACCGTGTACCACTCTCCATTCTATGTTGCGATCCTAAACCCAATGCAGTGGTATTTGGAGAGGTCACTCAGGTGAGATGAGGTCATGAGAATGAGCCTCAGGATGGGATTAGTGTCCGTGTAAGAGGAGACACAGAAGAAGGTGTCTCATAAGGAGGAGACATGCTCTCTGCTCCCCTTCCTCTCTCTCTCCCTCCAAGTGCAAACACCAACAAAAGGCCATGATGTAGGTGCACAGCAAGAAGTGGCCATTTACAAGCCACAATGAGAGCCCTCCCCAGATTGGAACCCTGCTAACCTTGATCTTGAACTTTCCAGCTTCCAGAACTATAAGAAAATGAATTTCTGCTGTCTAAGGCACTCAGTCTATAGTGCTTTGTTAGGAAAGCCCAAGCAGACTAAGACAAGGTGGTATATTACCATTATAATCTTGGGACAGATATGTGAAGAAGGTATTTTGTGTTTGCTTAATAGAAGGAAAAAGAATTGAGCTTAGCTAGGGCACAAACTGGTCCAGGCCAGCAAATAATGGAGACGGGACTCGAACCCAATCCTGCTTGCTCCAAAGGGCACACTTGCCACCTGGCAGCTCTGTGTGGACAGGTCACTCACCTTTGTGTGCTCAAATCCTGGCCTGGTCTGTGACACACAGCATGCCATAGATGAATGTGGAACGGAGTCAGCTTACTCGGATGGGATTGTACTCTCTCCTATTGGGCAACATCTGGGCAAGTCAATCTGCATCTGTTTATTCACAGCCCTAGCCTCATTTTCAAAATACATACAAGGTTAGGCCCTGCTGATGCAGTCACGTTGTCCCTGTGATAGGAAGGTGGATCACAAACCCGTTCTAAAGGGTCGCTGCAGAAGGTTATTCTATTTAAAATAAGTTACTCAAAACCTTTGAGGAAAATCACAGCAAACCACAAAAAGCTCAAGATGTTTTCTACGATGCCTGAGAGAACTGGGTACACACAGCAAGCTTATCAGAGAATACCCTCAAACACCCCGGGAGGGTGAACTGCTAGGATCAGAGCGAAGCACACTAGCAAGAACAGAGAGACGGCAAGGGCTCCGCGCAAGATGTCAGGAACATTCAGCTCTGTGATGGTTGATGGCACAGCTTCCATGTTTGGAGAATGGAAAGAAGCTGAAGACGAAACGTTAGCAGTATGTGCGAGCCTTGGCAAGTTGGAAGAGGAAAACGCGCACGGTTCAGTTCAGTAAGGATCAAGTGTTTAGAAAACTGATCATACTTTAAAGAATTTTACCTAAAACAGGAAAAGAAACTCTCCAGCTTGGTTTGATGAAGAGTGGCTTCAAAATAGTGCTTCTCAAAGGGTGGCACCCAGATGGGCAGCATCAGCATCACGCAGAACCATGATAGAAAGCCACAGAATCAGAAACCCGGAGGATGGGGATGGCAACCTGTGTTTTAACAACCTGCCCAGAATCCTGGGTATACTCAAGTCCGAGACCCATTGTTTTATAGTAATTTAACAAGGTGACCTTCTTCTGTAAATTGAGTAGGCTTAAACAAATCACTAGAATCACATCCACTTCTGAGACCCACAGACCTAAGACAAAGCCAAAAGTGTGGAGTAAAATCTTGGGAATTAGGAAAGAACTTCTGAATTTAGAAATAATTGGATTGTATAACATTCTTTTAAGAAATCCAGTCTCTTTAGGACAAAATTTGTCTCTCTACCCACAAGTGATTTGGATTAAAAAAGAAATTCCATCAAGTTTAATGAGTTTCTGTTAAATGATGTCATTAAAAACATTTAATACATTTCAGTTAAGATGATGGGCATCAAGCTGGGAATGGCAATGATAATGATTGTCACAGCTTAACAACCTGTTGGGTTTTTTTCTAATTAAAATTTGTCGTTCAAAAAAAAGAAAAAATCCTAAGGTGATTTAAAACCAAGAATTGAGATGAAGTGTTGACTTTGATCTGTGTTATTTCTGGAAACAGGTTTTCTTTCTAAATTATTCATGATTAAATATATTCTTTTATCTTCAAATTTGAATCAATATGCTGCAATCTTGTGAATTTGTGAAGAGTCTAAAAATACACTACACAGTTCTGATTTATGTAGATGTAAAATAAATAGGATTTTGTGCAAAAAAAATTGTGAATTAAGAAAATTCTAGCTTTATCATCTCCACTTTATTTAAAATTTAAACTAGTTCTTAAAAATAAGGTCACATATGCACATGGTAAAAACTTCTACTTAAACCCAAAGAAAAATGAAAAGTATGAGTCTCCCTCCCACCCTGGATTCACAGTCCCATTCTGCAGAGGAAGGATTTAATAGTTTTGGTCTATCCTTCCATATATATTCTTCTGTACTCATTTGTTTTAATTTTACCTAATGGTATAGTAGCTTGTTCATCTTTCTTTACCTGTGTTTCAGTTATCATATAATGCACAATGAATCACTCTAAAACAGCGATTTAAAACAACAGCAATCTCACCAATAGTGTGTTAGCGTTGCAAACTTGTACAGCCACTCTGGAAAGCAGTGTGGAGACTCCTCAAAAAACTAGGGCTGGAACCACCTTATGACCCAGCTATTCCACTCCTGGGTATTTTCCAAAAGAACTAGAATCAGCATACTACAGAGACACAGCTACATCAATATTCATAGCAGCTCAATTTACAATAGCTAAACTGTGGAACCAACTCAGATGCCCCTCGGTGGACGAGTGGATTAAAAAACTCTGGTATATATATATACAATGGAGTTCTACTCTGCTATTAGAGAGAACTGTATCATGGCATTTGCAGCCAAATGGATGGAAATGGGGAAAAATATGGTAAATGAAATATCCAAAACACAGAAACTTAAGAGTTGAAAGTTTTCTCTCATATGTGGAAGCTTGAGTAAATCCTAACAGGATGAAAGTTAGTTAAGTTTAAGTAACAAATTCACGATAATTAAAATTTCACATAAGCTGGGGGTACCATAACTAACAAGGTGTGGGGAGAAGGGAGGGAGGCAGAAAGAAGAGGGAGGGATAAGGGATGTGATCAATACAACTTAGAACACTCAACTCCCATGGGAAACCTAACTATACACAGGCAGGCAGAGAAACTCAGAAATTTCAAAAATTAATATACATGTATATGCTTATTTCCCTGTATAGCATGGGGCATTACAGAGGAGACATGAGATCAGGGAAAGGATGAAGGTGGGGATCCTGAATTAGGATCAGCCTTAACTTACTATGTCAATATCCATGCATGCATGAATACATAACAACAATTCCCTCCACTATGTAAGATTACGTTGAACTAATAAAAACATAAATAAAATAAAATAAAATAAAACAACTGCAATCAGCATTTTCTAACATAGATTCTGTAGATCAAGATCCCAGAAGGTCGTGGCAGGGAGGCCTGTCTCATTTGCAGGCAAATGGATGGTGTCTGGAATAATAATAACGCAACGACCAGCATCTATTTTTATGTTATCCCTGGAGCCCTCTGTGTTATCTTTCCAAATAAGTTGAGGCCACCTCACATCAGGGGCTCCCTCACACACTGGTCAAGATGACTATGTGGTAGCTGGAGGCATCAAAGATCACATGGTAGCATGCCCAACAGTGAGGTGGGTGCTGGGCCCTCACTATCATAGGCCCCAGCCTCAAAAATCACATAGCATAACTTCTGTCACAATCTGTTGGCCAAAAAAAAAAAAAAAAAAGAACCAATTTCAATGGCAAAGGGCGTATATCCTAGCTCAGTGGGAGAAGTGGCACGTGAAAGAGTTGCCATCTTTGAAAATGCAATCTGCCACTGAACAACAAGATCTACCCTGTTCTTTTCTAAATAGATGCATTACATTTTATGTATGCATTTTAATCAGTCTCCCCATCATCTATCAATCCTTCATAATTACTTTTCATTATTGTTTGAAACTCCATTCAGATGCCCTTGCTCTCTAATTCACGCACACCAGGGGTAGTCAAACTAAAGCAGGCAGGATCACGTGCTTTTGTAAATAAAGTTTTATTGGGACACGGCCACTTCCATTAATTTATATACTATTGATCCTTGACTGCTTTGGGGCTACAGTGGCAGAGTGGTTGAGTAACCTATTGCTATAACAATAGACCAGGGGTCCTACAAGACCTAAAATAATATCTGTTCCCTTAAGAAAAAGTTTGCAACCCCTCCTCTCCATTATTAGCACAAGTAAGGCCCCTGATATCAGTCATTTTCATATCTTTTTTGATCAATGTGCTTTAGGAAGAGATCTCAAATTACATGACTTGTAGACATTTTATTTGACTTGCAGTCTTTTCAGAAATTTTAAAATTTAGAGAACAACATTAAAAATTGGGAAATTTTAAATAAAATCTCTATTGTCTATTTCTGTTGGAAAAGACAGTAGGTCAACTTCGGCTCACAGTGCCATAATCTGCCAGTAGTGATGGCACTGCCCCTTCAGATCAGCCCCGTATTCCATATTCCACATTCCCTGCTCACCCTGGGACCCCCCCAATCCCAACTGCCCCATTGATTCTGAGGCTGAGACTCAGCAGTGTTTCTACTAGGATTTCCTTGTTACTATCCTAGACCACTCATTTTAAATGAATTAAAAATGGCCAAGATCTGTACACCCATGTTAGAGCAGCCTTACTCACAACAGGGTGGAAACAGCCCAAGTAACCATCTCCAGATGAAGGGATTAACAAAATGTGGTGTATGGCACTATGGGACATTATTCACCCTTAAAAAGGAAAGGAAATTCTGACATATAGCTCATGGGTAAACCTTGAAGACGCCATGCTAAGTGAAATATGCCAGACACAGGAAAAAAAATACTGTGTGATTCCACCCATATGAGGGAGCTAAAGCAGTCAACAGGGATTTATTGCTGCATGGGGACAGAGCATCTGTTGTATAAGATGAAAGGAGTTCTGGAGCTGGATGGTGGTAATAGTTGAAGAAGGGTCTGAGTGCACTTAATGACACTGAACTATATACTTAAAAGGAGCTAAGATGTTAATTACATGCATTTTACCACAAGAAAAAAATTAAAACAAAATAAAAATTCAATGGTCATGTACTGGGGATAGAGCTCAGTGATACAGCCCCAGCCTAGCAGACATGAGGCTATGGGTTTAACTTCCAACACCACAAAAAAATAAATAAATAAAAATAAAAATAAACAATAAATGATCACAAAGTCTTTGTTTCTCCTCCCAGGGAGAGGTGAAGTTTGATTCATTTCCCTTTGAATCTGGGTCTTAGTGGTTTACATCACCCATAGAACACTCTAGAAGTGAGGTTCTGGGACTGTGAGGCTGGGTCATAAGAAGCTTTATCTTTGGGTTGGAGAAGGAGAAGGAGGACAAGGAGGAGGAGGAGGAAGAGGAGGAGGAGGAGGAAGAAGAGGAGGAGGAGAAGGAGGAGAAGCTTCATCCATCCAAGGCTTCTGAATTACCAGAGAAGATGTCCAACCACCCTGATGCCTCCATACTGCAAAGGCCATGTTCGGGCATCTCAGTGAACATTGGCAGCCGAGCCCAGCTTCGGCCATCTGCCGGCTGAATACTACTGAGAAGCAACCTTCATCAAAGGCATCAACCAGAAGAATATCTCAGGAGAGCTCTGCCCAAACTCCTGCCCCACAAATAGTGTATGTAATAAATTGGTTGTTGCTTTAAAGCACTGAGTTTTGCAGATTTTTTTTTATTCTTTCTTTTTGGTGCCGAACCCAGGAGTGCTCAATCACTGAGCCACATCCCCAGTCCATTTTACATGTTATTTTGAGACAGGGTCTTGCTAACTACTCAGAGCCACACTAGGTTGCTGAGACTGGCTTTGAACTTGAGATCCTCCTGTCTCAGCCTCCTGAGCCGCTGGGATTACTGGTGTGCGCTACCGCACCTGGCAAGTTTTACAGAAAACAGAAGCACTGGTCCCATCCTGCAGACATTTGCATGGACAGTCCTACTTCAGTGTGACTTGCTTGTGAGCGGAATTTAGTCACCTCATTAGTTATTTCAAACTCTGTGCTATTTCTGACCTGGAGGAATTTCATTTGCTGTTTTGTCAAGATCAACAGCACTCTTGAAATCTTTCTGGAAGAATTTATGCTATAAGCTTACAGACAAAATACACAGAAAAGGAGACCCTCAAGGTCAACGCCTTCACCTCACCAAAACAGGCCACAGTCATTTCCCAGGTAGCTCTACCAGGTCACACAGGTAGGAGGCAGTAAATCTGACAGTCGAAAGCCCCTGATTTCCAATCCTGCCTCTCTCATGAAAGGATTCTAGATGCAGCCTGGCTGCCCAAGGCTTTCACACCGATAAACTAGGTAACCAATAAAATATGGAACTCCAAAATATGCTAACTTGGTCTTTGTTGCTGATTCAAAAGTTACTTGTGGCCCTCAGGTACCAAATTACAAACATTGGAGAGAGGATATTAAGCTGAAACTATGCTACACTGTCGACATATTCTGACATTTTCTAAAAATTCTCATCAACTGATTGCTTAACTCTTTTGGGTGCTCAGGGGTGCAGAGGACTTATTAAGTGTACATCTTAGTTAAACGGAAATTTGTACCTCTAGCTGTATAGCATTCCAAATATAATTTAGCTCCTTCAGTAGACCAGTACTATTTTTAAAATAATTGAAAATTTTTATCCTTTGGTACATGGTGACTAATTTTTATATCATGTTGATTAGTTCTTATTTATAAGAAATAATTTTGCTGAATTTAAAATGTGAAAATTAGAAAGCACCTGATAAATAGTGTTTATGACAGTAACTCCTTTCTTATGCCTTAAATTCAGATTATGGGTGTAGTAGAATGTCACACAATAATCCATCAAGAATTTGGGGTATAGTTTACGGGCCCAAGAGACAAGCTGAAAAGAGTCTAAGAAGTTATTTTAGTCTTGCTGCCTCTGCCCAGTTACCATTTTCCCAGGAGTCCCTGCTGCTATTCGCATACCGCAGCCTGACCTCTTGGTGCAGTACTCCACTCTAGAATCTCCCGGAATCAATTATGTGCAATTCTTTAACAGCTCTAGCTACTGACCCTTACCCAGCCCCTACTACATCGTAATGACATGGAGAACAGAAACCATGACTTCTTTCTTTTTAAATCCACAGCTCTCAGCAGAGGGAACAACTTGGAAAACACTTATGGAACTGAGTTAAAATTTCCAACCAATTAAGAAAAATATACATCCACTAAATAAATGAAATGCAATAAGCAAACTAGCAGGTATTAAGCACTGTAATAGACTATATTCCATGAAGGTTTTGGGGGAAATATCACACATGAGATGGGAAGAAAGCAACACAGAAAGATATAGGGAAGGAGATATGTAACCCAGCACTGCAAAGAAACAAAAAAACTGTAAAAAGTAAGAAAAGGGTCCAAACAGATGCAGAGTATGTATGTGATAAAAAGGAGCAAAATAAACTCCTAAGAACACAAGACATGAAGTAGGAGGAACCACGGCACGTTGCACGGACAGTGGCTAGATCGATTTAATCAGAAAGGGGGACTCACTGTGGGACGTGTGACATAGGAAATGACACTAAGAAACAAGCACCAAATGTTGAACAGCAGAGGTTCATAAAAATTTGTCATGAAAGAAAGGACATAAAACAGTTACCTCAAATTTTCCCAGTACAAGTTCTTAAAAATCTAACATGTTTTCTGTATTTATATTTAATAATTTTTAATTTGTATTTAATAATTTTGTATTTATATTTAATAATTTGTATTTATATTTAATAAGTTTGTATTTCTATTTAATAATTTTGTATTTATATTTAATAATTTTGTATTTATATTTAATAGTTTTGTCTGGGGATGTCAACTGGAAAATTAGGGGCCAAAAAAAAATCTTCCTGTGACATAATATAATTTCTTCAGTATTTTTTCCTGCAAAAGCAAAACAGATGGAAAAGTAGTTTGAGACAGGGAGTGTCTTAATTAGCAGCCTAAGGGACCAAAGGTTTTTGTGTGACTCATGTGAGTCACTTAAAATCAAGCCACCCAGAGGATGTCCTGAATTACCCAAGTTGCCATCTGGAACTGTAATGGAATGTGAGGGGTGGCAGTTGCCAGCCCCAGGCCCCAGGGCCTCCTCCTAGAAGATTAACCTTTGGCTGTTTTATTCTGGTCTAACTGCTCCTTAGAGTCCATTAGTAGAAGCACTCTGGAAGGCTCTCTGCCCCCTCAGAAATCATCTCACTCCATTCTCCCTTGTCCTACAGAGGAGGAGGAGGCTGGCTGTGGCAGCTGGCTAACTCTGGGCCCACAGAGCATTACTGAACCTTCCTGCCTCTCGCCTTGGAGGAAAATGATACAGCTCATGCTCATGAAGCAGCAGACAATGGCCCTCCCCAGGGTGCATGCTGTATTTGCCACCTTGAGGAACTAACTTCACCCTCTGGAGACACAAGGTGGCATCAGCTCTGAGTGCCCAACGTGCGGGAATAGGTCCTACCCCGCAGTATTTCCTTTCATTTAGAGAGACGAAACAACATGTAGTTACCATCTTTACATATTCTGTGCAGAAGGATAGCCCTGTAGGCTGGAGTCTGGCGTAGGGAGTCAGACACAGGCCTACGTGTCCTCCCGAGGCAATGAGACCCAGAACCCGCATCTTGAAGTGTTCAACAATCAGCTGCTGTTGGGTTTTTTGTTTCTTTTTTTTTTTTTTTTTTTTTTTTGGTTTTTGTTTTGTTGTTGTTGTGTTGTGTTGTGTTTGGCAGTGGGGACTGACCCCCACTTAATCACTGAGCTGCATCCCCAGCCATTCTTATTTTTTTTAATTTTAGCTCCTGTGTTCTGGATGCCCTGGCAGCTGGGACTCTGATCCCAAAGGGACTGGCCCTCTCAGGGCCCTCTCATTCCTACAGAGGGCAGAAGACTGCCCTGCTTGCGTACCTTTCACAGACAAATGGAACAATGCTGGGCCCACACCCTCAACCACCTCCCCTGTCAAACTCTCAACCAAGTCACACTCCCCCTGCCCTAAATCACCCAGAACTGGGTACTGGACAGCTGTTATGGTCCAGAAGCACTCAGACTCTGCAGACCTCAGCTTACTCAGCAGACCCACCCTGCCTTGCTAATTCCTTCCCATGGAAACCCTAATACACACTTGAGGCATGCTGTCTCCTGTTCTGTCTGCCCCTTGACCCACTGTGGTGCTTCCACAGGGGCCCACTTTGGTTGCTGTTGCTAAAGACCTGTGAATACAAACTTCTTCCTCCATGAAAATCATCTCTGGGTCTGCATGTCTTACCATACCTGAACAACCTGCTACAAAAAGCCAGGAACACAGGGCCCCTGAGGCCTGAGGGTTAAATGACAGCGGAGAATCATTTTAGGAAAACTAGGCCAGTATCTGTTAAGCACCATGGAAACTCAGACACAAAGATAACCCTGCTTTTCAAAGTGTGTGTGTGTGTGTGTGTGTGTGTGTGTGTGTGTGTGTGTGTTGCCAGGGAGCTTCATAAAAAGGGCATCTAATTAATTCAGAATACAAATCAAGAAAATCCTTGCAGTCCTGGCCATGGTGGAAGTGCACCAGCTGTTGCCATTCGCATTCTGTTCATTAAAGTGTGGAACATTGGGAGAACTACAATTAGTGTGAGGTGGCTAGATTGCAGAATATAAGGAGACTCCGAGAGTGCACCAAGACTCCAGGTGCAGGCAGGAGCCAGATCTTGCAGGCTGTCATATACCCTGGCAATTATCCTACAGGTGATGTGGAGCCACTGAGGACAAGAGCATGATATACCAGGTCTGCTCCTGGGATCATTCTGGTTCCAATTGGATGGGTATAGTCCATATTAAAAATGTGTAACACACGTAAAAATAAGACTGAAAATTCTAAGAGGTCTCCAAGAAAATCTAAGGGATTTTAATGAAGAGTCTGAGCCAAGGAATCAAGAAAGTCTTTATCAAGAACAAAATGTTAAAGGCTAAAAGAAAAGATAAAATCATATTACTTTGGAACTTACAGCTTATACATGGCAAATATGCCATAAACAAAATTAACAGTAAATGATAACTATATGAGGGAAAGATTCAGAAGACAGAGTATCTAGAACATACAAAGAGCTCAGATACTTGACCGTTAAGGGCACAAAAACACAGTAGAAAGATGGGAGAAGCACCTGAAAAAAAGAAATTCAGAGAATCACTCTGGAGGGCCATCCAACCTATTTTTTTAAAGAGTGAAAGACAGTGAGAGAGAGAGAGATAATCAATTTTTTTATTTTTTATTTTTGAACAGTCTTACAAGTTTTTAACAAAATAATATAAAATGTGAATATATTCTGGATATTGCAGTTACCCCCAGGAGATAATCAATTTTTAATGAGTTTTTCACATGGCTTTCATTGCTCTGACACTTAGTTGTGTACATGGGTGCTGGGGTTTGAACCCGTGTACTTACGCATGCAGGGCAAGCGCCATAACCGCGGAGCCACCGCTCTGGCCCCATCCAACCTATTTTTAAAGATCCAAATGTGTACATACTCAGGGAAACAAAAGCTAAGGGAACAATGAGATATCACTTTATATCTAAGAGACTGGAAAATCCAAAAGAGTAGTTACATTGATTGCTGACAGGTATGTGCATATTCATCACTGATGATAAACGTGGAATGAATACAGATAGTATTCAAAAACTAATCTAACAACATCTTTCAAAATTAAAAACATACATGACTTTGAATTACCAATCCTCCTACTGAAAATCTAAGCCACATAATTAAATAACAACATAAAGAAGGTTTTTTGAAGCACTGTTTATAGGGGAAAAAACTAGAAAGAAATTGACTGATTAAATTATAACGTGCCAATCACATGGGAAATTGTTCACCATTTAAAAGGGGATAGAGTACGCAAGGTGAAGTATTGTTGAGTGAAGATAATAACGAATAGAAAAACACATGTAATTCAGAAGGCAGTTGGTGCATTAGTTAAGAATTGGACTTAGCAGCTTCTGGATCATTGGAACTCAATCCGAGTTCTACCACCTCTTATCAGTTATGTACTTCTTGGAAAAGTTACTCAACCTCTCTGATTCTCAATTTTTCTCATCTGGAAAATTCTACCAAAACAAAAAAACAATGATAAGAGTAATTGAGATAGGACATATAAAGTACTTAGTTGACACTTGGTAAACATCGGTGGTCATTAAAGGTCCCCCCGGAAACCGTTTTAAAGCAGTGAGCAGAAATCTCCTATGTGCAGATGTGCACGCAGTCCCTCTTCCACTGTTGCGTCTCATCAGTGCTACTCTTCATCTCCCCAATTACTAATATGCCTTTATTTGTATTTATGTTTTATTTCATCTTTTTTGTCTATTTCTACCCACTTTAAGAACTCAAGCTCTGTGGAAAACAAGATATTTTGTCTGTTTCATCATATGCCTACAATAGTGCTGGGCAGGTAGCAGGCACTCAAACAACATTTGTTGAGGGGCTGGAGCGGTTGCTCAGCAGTTATGGGGCTTGCCTGGCATGCGGAAGGATGCAAGTTCAAACCCCAGCATCACGTACATGATGAAGTATTGGAGCAATGAAGGCCACATGAAAAACTAAATAAAATTGATTCTCTCCCTCTCTCCCTCTCTCTGTCCCTCTCTCGTTAAAATAAATAAATAAATAAATAAATAAATAAATAATAAAGAAACTATTTCCCTCCAGGGGCAAAAATCAGGCAGGTTCAAAGGTCACTATTAAATCATGTTCCCTAATCTTGGGTTTGCGCTCATGTGATGTAACCAACTGCATGTGTAGGGGGTCATTTGGCCCTCTCTGTGGGAACTGGGGTCAAGGAACAGAGCAAATGCCATATCCTGGATATTAATTACTGTGAGTAATACACTGTCCTTTGTCTCTGACCCAGTCGTCTTCTGTTTTCTGGCAGCGTGGATGAAACAGTAACAAATTTACTAGCCTGAAACCAGGGCAAAATCTCAGATGCTTCACAATCCTTGACATATTTATGTACACATATGTTAATCTGTGATATGTGAACACTGAGAAAAACCTGAAAGAATAAATACTAGGCTAATAAATTTGGAACCGTGGGGGAGGCAAAATTGGGAGGACCACAGGGAGGAAGGGGGAAGAGGAAGATATGCGACAAAAAAAGAAAAAAAAGAATAAAGAAAAGAATAAAAAGAATGCCATGCGTGGTGGCACGTGCCTATAATCCCAGAAACTCAGAAGGCTGAGGCAGGAGGATCACAAATTCAAGGCCAACCTGAGCAACTTAGTGAGATGTTGTCTTAAAATAAAATGGGCTGAGGATGTAGCTCAGTGATAGAGCCCCCCAGGTTCAATCTCCAGTAATGAGAAAGAGAAAGACAGACAGACAGACAAATTCCCAGTCCAAACAAAGACAGTAATGAATGCGGTACTGATAATGATGACACCATCTAAATGATTCAAACTCCAGATAGATCTAGGGAAGCCCTAAATAAATGCCTAAAGGCATGTCCCTGCTCTTTGATATTTCACTGCATACACAGTCTTAAGAACTGAGATCATTTCAAACAAGCTCTTAAGAGTTTCTGAACATTTGTCCAAGTTCCTGTCTACTCCAACATGCAGTGAGAGCCCGCCCAGCTTTCACCGCGCAACACCTACATCTACAAATGTAAATTCTTTGCTTGCCTGAGCTGTTGACTTCACAACAAAGCCTTTCTTTCCGGGGCAAGGATGTCATAAAAATAAATAAATAAATAAATAAATAAAGGTTATATTTAGATTCTTTTTAAAAGAAAGGCTTTGAAACTCCATGCTTTGTCTTAGATTCCTATTAAAATCATCAAGTCTCTTTGAAGAAAGAAAAATCCACTGAAAGAAAACTTACAAAAGAATCAACTCTGCAGCCCTGGATTAGAATCCTTCTAAGCTATGGAGGATCTGCGTGTACAACGGGTGTCTGGGTCAAGACAACCAGCGGAGTGAGGGACCTGACTTTTGAGATGCACCGTGGGTATACATACCAGCCTCTGCAGCAGCCTGAGTTGCCTGGGGACCCTGAGCCGAACCTGCACGAGAGAGGACACATGAAATAGGATCATGAGGGTGTCCTTAAGTGTGAAGGGTTACAATTCAATTCTCCAAAAGGACTGTTTTGAAACACACATTTGACTTAGTATCAGAGAGCTAGACCTAGTCGGCTCTTAACCTGCCCTGTCACCTGTAAGGGAAGTGTAGATGAAATGACAGGAGAGAGGTTCTCATTAGAATATTTGCACTCTGTTTCATTTCACGCTGGGCTGGACCATTTGCTCCTTGCTGTTGTTTCTATCACAAGGAGCGAAGGCACTTTTGCCTTTTTCTGATGGGCTCATCGTGCAACTCAAATCTCGGGGAAACTCGGGAAATAAAACTGAGCTTTCCTTGAATTTTCTTACTGTTTTTCTTCTGGATGATTTGTCATATTTTCCCATGTTCGGTAGAAGGACATGGAAGAGCAATAAAATCGCCTTTCAAAAAAATCACTGTAATACTCAACCAGCCCCTCTGAACTGGTTTGAAAGTTTTAGCTGGGTGTCGAACATTACTCGTGACAAATCTCTGTCTCAGTAGCAGCAGTACAAATGATTATTGGTGTTAGTAATAAAGTCTTCTTTCTGGAGGACAATTCTACAATGTAGATCAAAATCTTGAAAACTGCCAGGGACTTTCTGCATATTCTTTATAAACAACTGCATGAAGTATAATTTACATAAAACGAAATTCATTTATTTTTTGTGCACAAGTGTTTTTAATCATATGCAGAGATATGCAACCATCACCACAATTTAAACAATTTTTACTATTCTAAAACGAAATCCTGCACCCTTTAGCCATCACCTCTCAATCTCCCCTCATCTCCCACCCCTTTTGCAACCACTAAACTACTTTGTCTTTATGGTTGGGCCAATTCTGGTCATTTTATATAAATGGAAACTTAAAATATGTAGAGTTTTGTGTCTGACATTTTTAATTTAGCGTATTTTTTCAAGGTTTGTCCATACTGCAGCAACCAGTGCTCAATTCCCTTTTCATGTGTGAATGATATTCCATTGTATGGACATGCTACATTTTTGTTTGTTCACCACCTAATGGACATTTGGGTTGTTTCTACCTTGTGGCTATTATGAATAACTTAGAACTTGAACGAACATTCACAGGCAATCCTTTATGTTGGAGATATCTTTTCATTTTCCTAGAAGTAACATGCCTGGCAAATTTAACTTTTAAAAAACTACCAACCATATGATCCTGCTATTCCTCTCCTGGGTATTTTTCCAGGGGATTTAGAATCAGCACATTACAGTGACACAGCAATATCGATGTTCATAGCAGCTCAATTTACAATAGCTAAATTATGGAAACAACCCAGATGTCTCTCCCTGGATGAATGGATCCAAAAATTGTGGTACATATATACCATGGAGTTTTACTCAGCAATTAGAAGCAATGATATTGCAGCCTTTGAAGTTAAAAGGATGGCTATGGAAGAAATCATGCTGAGTGAAATCAGCATAACCCAGAGAACCAAGGGTCGAATGTCTTCACTCATCTGTGGAGGCTGGAGATAGACCCTGGCCATTGAGAAAGGAGGTCTATTATCATGTTTTAAATCTGGATAAGGTGTAATGTCATACAACCTAAGGCATTTGTAGAGATGTATTGGGAAGGAGGGGGGAAGGGATAAGGGTGGGTAATTAGGGGGGTTTTGGGGGGTAAATCTAATTTTCAGAATTTATATATATATTATTTCATTACAAGATTATTTGATTGTTCAACAAATAAATTTCTGAATAAAAAGGGTATAAAAAAAAGGAACTACCAAAATGTCTTTCCAAAG
Organism: Aplodontia rufa; assembly: GCA_004027875.1. Classification (NCBI taxonomy): domain Eukaryota; kingdom Metazoa; phylum Chordata; class Mammalia; order Rodentia; family Aplodontiidae; genus Aplodontia; species Aplodontia rufa. The sequence continues at coordinate 117,325 of PVKS010001632.1, forward strand.
TGCCTGTAGCATTTTATATTCTCACCTGAATGCATGTGTTTTAATTTGAAAATTCTACTTCTAAAAAAGTGTCAGAAGGGGGAGAAATCAGTATAAAAAAATAGATACCCAAGAAAGTTCTTTGAAACTTTTTTAAATGATTGTTCATAACTAGAAATAGTCTAACATATCCTTAAAAAGTGGTTCAATTGAGTATATCATGATACATTAATTACAGCACAGCTGTGGAAAATGAAGGTGTGGATCTATACTTACTGACAACAAATGCTCATGTTACTGGACTTCAATCAAATATTGTTCTAGCTCTCCTCCTGAAAGGCTACCAAACCCTGTACATAGGTGGGGCCATATGACGAGCTCTGGCCAACTGTGAAGGTAAGTAACGTTCATCACTTCCGAGTAAAGAATTAATTACAAACATCTGATCCAGAACAGTAATAGCAGTGTCTGGAATGGTCAATGTGCACACCTGTGTCACTGCAATTCAGGATGGACACGATAGATAAGCCAGAAATAAACTAGGTGCTTGGTACCAAGTATTACCCAGCTTACCCTAACAGATACATACTCATGACACATTTTAAAGTATTAAATCAGGCAACAAAACACTACATTTAACATGATCCATTTGTGTTTTTAATGTGTGGAACCTACACAAAAATGCTAATGGCTGTTACTTTTGGAAGGTTGAATTCTTTCTCTTTACACTTACCTGTATTTCTTAAGTTTTGACAAATGAGCATGTGTTGCTTTCATAGAGAAGAAACAATAAATCTATTTCCATTTTGAAAACTGTGTACATTTCAGAAATTGTTTAACGTCATCCTCTCCTTTATCCCGTGTGTGGGGGGGATGGGTTGTAAATTAACACATGAACAGAGAAGAAACAATATGGATTTAGGTTGTCAGTCATCCTGGATCCAAATGGGAACCAAGCCATTCCTAGGTCCCTGATTTCTAAAAGTGAGATGTATAAGGGAGGTCGTAATGCGGATCCTTGTCAAGTTATTCACCAGTTTTTCAGATTCATCTCAGGCCTTCTCCTCCCTAAAATTGCAGAATAGACTGGGGACCACTTAAAATAACTATGGTCAAGAGGAGAGCCCAAACCCCGCCAGGTATTAAGTTCTTTGATTGATCTAAAGTATTTTCTTTGAAGTTTCCTCCTTTGTAAAATAAGTTTTTCCAAGAAAACAAGCAAGCTTTAAACAGAACAAGAGAAGTGGGTTTTTCATTTTTGAGATGACTATCTGACATCTCAGGGGATCATTCTGGCTACACTTCAGTCCAGGTTTAAACTCAGATTGACCCAGAACCAAAACATCTCAATGCAGACAGATTCCTGGTGCCGGCTAGGACTAGAGGTGGCACCAATGTCATCATCATTGTTTTGAGTTAGGAATTCCTGATCCTTTTCGTTGTTTGAGTATTTTTCCATTATCTTGTAAGAATTTGGGAGTAAGAATTAGGAACAAAGAAGTTATTGGTTTTCACTTCACGGGAAGAACTACTATAAATAGTAACCTCAGATCTCCCACCAACTTGCTTATGATCCCAAAGAGATGGTTCAGGTAGGATTCTTTGGTTCTAGCAAGTGAACCTTACTTCTCCAACATCAGAACAAAATATTTTCAGTCTGTAATATTTATTAAGAAATATAAGCCATGATCTCTACTATCAAGGACCACACAATCTAAGTAAAATGAAAGGAAATATTTGCAGGAAAACATAATGGACAAAGTATGCTTTGAGTGACTCTCGAAGGCTTTTTGATGGGGGACAGCTAAATCTAGCTTTGTTTGTTTGGAGTGTGATGCAGGGAGAAGAAATGTAAAGAGAAGCCAGCTCAATACAGGAACTATACTCAGAAACAATGCTTCATAGATTCGTCTTGAACTTCGGTGGACCAAATAGCAATTACTCCCGGGAAATCAAAGGGTAGGTAAAAGTTTTCTTTGCACAAGCACGTAGCACTACACTATCAGGGCAGTGGGGTTGAGAATCTCTGCCTCTATCCATCATCAATTAGTGCAAATATAAGTTCAAATATAATTATTTTTAAAATCTGCAGGTGTTTCTTACTTGTTTATAATTTGAACAACAGGGGTTCTGTTTTCTCCCAGAATCTATCACAGTGTTGGATCATAATTGAGGGAGAAAGGAGAAATGTCCTTAAAACATTCCAGTGGGTTTGGAGCGGTGGCTCAGCCTGGCATGCACAAGTACACGAGTTCAAACCCCAGAACCACGTACACAATGAAACGTCTGAGGAATGAAAGTCACATGAGAACTAAATAAAGATTGCTTCTCTCTTTCTCTCCCCCTCTCTCTGTCCCCTATTTCTTAAAAAAAAAAAAAAATCCAAGAACCAGGTAACCAGGTGAGGCGGTGCATGCCTCAAATCTAGCTACTCGGGAGACTGAGGCAGAAGGAGTCTAAGATCGAGGCCAGCTTCAGCAATGTAGGGAGACCCTGTCTCAAAATAAAATAAATAAATAAAAAGGCCTAAGGGTATAGTTGAGTGGTAGAGTTCCCCTGGGTTCAGTCTCCAGTACCGCACTAAAAAACAAACAAAAAAATGCATTCCAAAATCCACGCTGTTTTGGATCTCAGAGTCCATCCCCCAAAGGCCTATGTCTTAGAGCCTTGGTCTCCAGCTTGATGGTGTTTGGAAGAGGTAGAAACTTTAAAGGTGGGACCTTGTAGGTGTTCTTTGTGTTGCTGGGGCATGCCCTTGAAAGGCATTGTAGGACACTGGTCTCTTTTCTTCTCTCTCTTCTTCTTCCCAGTGATGAAGCAAGTGGCTTTGCCCTGCCACACGCCTCCCCCATGATGTACTGCCTCATCATGAGCCTAAAAGCAAGGGACTGGAGCCTCTGAAACCACGAGCCAAAATAAATCTTTTACCTTTATAAATGGATCATCTCCAGTATTTGCTTCAGTAACGCAAAGCTGGTTAATACAGCCCATCAGTGGGAAAGAATGTCAGATGGGAAGCCATAAGCAAAGCCTGAATCCAGACCCTTTAGGTCTGGACGTTTGACTGACCCAGGTTGACCCAGGGAGTGTAAAGGCAGGATTATACCCTCTACTTTTCCCTGGATCCGTGACTCTAGGTCTCCTAACACATCTAAGAGATGCCATACCTAGGCCAACCTCACCAGACACCCTGATGAAGTTGTACATTCCTAGAGAAATAAACATGAGAATTCATCTACCAGCTGACCCCATTCTTTGAGGACCTGCTAAAATCCTGAAACTAAGACCCAGCAACTACTTTACCCAGCAACAAGTTACTTTAAAACTCTGCTATAGAACCTAGACCAAAAAAAAGCTAGACACAGAAGGACTTTTGAGATGCCATTTGTCACCAGTTTGAGAACATTCAGTGTAGGAATACTCCTCTTTGGGTAATTCTATGTCACCTGCACAAAACTGCCCTTCCTTTGGGGTAATGTTGCTGCAAATTGTCAGCTACTAATCACTTAACAATCTGGGGTGCCTATAACCTCAGCAGTAGGAGAAAAACTTCACATTTAGACTTAAAGTCCAAACAATCGGGGGGCAGGAATCAGCTGGCCCTAAGACAAGTCACTCTGTTTCTTTCCCTGTGAAAGGAAAATAATGAGTGGTTCAGGACACACATTAGTCACGGCATCCCCCCCACATGCCAAAAAAAAATCAGATCTTCATTCTGTGGCCCCACCTTCCTGAATCCACCTTGCTGCTCCGTGGATACAGAAGCATCGCTGGCATTCCTGACTACAACTCTAACACCACATTGAGCAGGATTGCTTAAATCCGGGCATCCAAGGCTTGGAGAAAGTACTAGTTAGAAGCACCAAGTCCCATACAACTCATCACACAGTTCTCAGGACTCCCGCCCTTCCTTTCCACCCCCAAGCAATGAGATGTGGCTGGTTTGGGAGTGAGCAAATCTTTGGAATTTCTCCCACAGTGTTCTTCCCCATTCAGTTTTACAATTCCATTTCAGCAATCACATTCAGGCACATAAGGGAGACATTATTGAGGGGCCTGCAGATTGCAAATTCTGGCACTGGCTTTACAAAGTTATACACACACATACACATACATACGTGCATACATGCATATGGTGTATATATGTGTGCATGCGTGTGTGCGTGTGTGTATTTATCTTCTGTTTTTTTCCCCAAATACAAAGACATGGCTCTAAATGAAACTTGTAAGAAATTTAAAGTTAAAAAATTTCCAAATCTGGGGAAATTGGAAATGTATCACCATAGATGCTGGAATTATGACCACTCTCTATGTGCCAGGAGCTACAAATGAATATCACATTTACATACATTGAACTAAATTATCGAGATGAAAGTGGGCTGCTGCCTGGAGTATTCAAGGTGAGCTCCAGCCTCAGCGCACATTAGGGTTCCAGTGTTGGCTTTGCCCAGGTAGTTTGGGTGTGTCACCTATCCTGGTGTCCTTCCCTGACTGTCCTATGTAAAGCAGGTCACTGAGACCTTGCAGTGGTATATGTGGAGATTTAACAAGGCTGGGCACAATTGCTGAAAACTTCTACTATTACCTTAGTGCCTAATATAAGCAAAAGTTTGGCCTGTATTAACTCTGTCCTCACAACAGTCATAAGAGCACATAAGTGCACTTATTATCAAACGCAGGGCCTCGTACACACTAGGCAAGCACAATCTGTTGCTGCAGTATTACTAGAAGTTAATAGAATATAAGTTTGGTTTTCCCTCCCTTATGAGAGGCTCCTACCACTGGGTGATACTTGTGGTGTTTTTCAGGTATAATCTGTTGTGGTTTACCACTAGAAATAAGCAGGCACTTTATTGTCTAATTTTTGTAGTCACAATTTGATATTCTTTCTCTTAAAAAGTCTCTGCTAATTGTGCTAACTTTACTTCCCTCCCCAAAATGTCGATCCACCCTGCCTGTGAGGTAAGAACTGCTACCAACTCTTTCTTACAGATGATGAAACTGAGACCCGGAGAGATTAAGTTAATGGCTCGGTTACACACAGCCAAGAAATAGTGGGGTCCAGATTTGAGCCCATGCAATCTGACTATATTTGAAAAGTTATTAACCATAATGGATAACCCTTTATTGCCTTTGGGAGGGTGCTGGGGACTGAACCCAGGAGTACTTAACCACTGATCACATCCCCAGCCTCTTTTTTTTATTTTTTATTTTGAGACAGGGTCTCACAAAGTTGCTTAGGGCTTTGTTAATGTGCTAAGGCTGGTCTAGAACTCTCAATCCTTGCAGACTCCCAAGCTGCTCGGATACAGACAAGTACAACTATGCCTGCCTTCTTATTTCTTTGACATAAAGCTCTTAACAAATTCTCTGAGAGATTGAAGATACTCAGTAACTGATGGCTACCATTATCTTGTAAAGTTAAAATTGTTTTTCTAATAACAGGAAAAGAGTTGATCTTTACATTTTAAACTTACAAAACGGATCAATCAACAGACTAATTTTAAACAGGAGACTTCCTTTTTAAGATTAATTTCCTGAAGAGTCTTTAAAATAGTAATATTGTAATCATTCCACTATTGATAATACTGTTTACAAATGGGTGAGGGTGAGGGGTTGAGGAAGGAACTTGAATCTAAGATGTTATTATTGTATTTCCAATTAAGTGCAAATGATAAATAAGAATTGCAATTCCAGTTAATGGGCATATTTGGTATATTAAAATTAACATAAAAGTTACATACCCTGTTACCTTTTTTAAATTAAGTTTACGTATTATTTTGAAGAATGTAACTATTGAGAATAGAGCATTCCCAAGTTGTTTTAAGATCTAAGCATATTAAGTATATTAAATCTGCTCTAAGACTTAAGCATATTAATTCTTTCACTCTTCAAAATCCTTGTAGTTAAGTAGCTTTGTCATCCTCATGGAGAGGTAGAGGCTCAGAGAAGTTAGATAGCTCCCCAGCAAGTGCACAGCCAGGATTTGAACCCAGAGTGTCTGGTGCTGGAGCCTGTCTCTTAAATCCTGCTTTACAAAAAAGCTCAAAGAAAAAATAGAGGAAGGGACAGAGATAAAATAGCAAATTTTCATAGAACTTCATACCTTGGAAAGTTTTGCTTTTATTTTCACTTTTTTATTTAGTCATTTTCAAGAAAAATATTACTATGTGTTAATGACCACATGTAACCACTAAATGAGTCTAATCTGTATTTCTAAGAAGGAAAATTTAGAAAGTGTTAAGCCTGATTGAACTTGTGGACCTTAGAGCTATAATCAGTCCTCCTAGCTCATAAACAGACTGCTTCAGTCCTTCCCACACTCTCCTCCCGCCCCCAAAGAAAGTTTCAAGATCTTTACCCTGAATTCCTTGCCACCGCCTGCTTGCTACAGAAGAGCAATAGCTAGCATTCAGTGCCAACCCTGTTTTAACCACAAAACGGATTTTCCCACATTATCAGAAGAGGAAACTGAGGCCCAAGGTCCCAGAGTCGGTAAGTAATGGAATTAAGACTTGAACCAAAAACCAGCCCTTAACCACTTACTAAAACATCTTCCATGCACCAAGTGCCCGCTATATACAAGCTGGCTGAGTCCTTGGAAGTATACCCAAAAGGAACTGCACTGTAAATGACAAAAGGAACTGCATTGTAAATGACAGAGAGGGGACCAGTCTCTGGATCCAAAGCCTGCACTTCTCCTACACCACCTCCGAAGCCTCTTTGGATTCATATGGGTTATTCCCCTGAGGGCTCCTAGAGAGAATTACCACCACTTCTGTTTGATAGATAAGAACCACCTGATTGGGCAGATTCCTTTTCCAGATCTGGTCTTCAAAAGCAGGGTCTGGAAAAAGAGCAGAGGTATCGCTACTTACGTCTTCCTCCCATTATGCAAAAACAGGCTTTAAGCTGAACAGTTTATCAACTTAAATGATGTGTGTGCAAGCAGCTCTGCCCACCTCAAGGCGAGAGCCACTTCTCTCTCCGGTCTCTACAGTGCCACTTGTGTGAAGCCACATTACACTTTCCAAACGCCTTTCCTAGTCGCAGGACTCCGGATTAGAGTTTCATATTTGCAGGTTGCATTCACCCTGAGGTTAAGCCAGTTAAAACACAAGCCCTAGCAAACGTACAGAAAATTGATTAAAGGAACTAAGACGCATTGGTTCTGGGGGATGGCCCGACCACCGGGCCACATTTAAACTGCCAAGACCCAAATGGTAAAGCCGTGCTCCCCGGGCTTTCACGTGGAAAAAGCTGAGGCTTCCAGGAGTCTGGAACTTTTCCCAGATTGTCCCTTCTCCTTGGACCAACAACAATAATAACAAACTCTTAATAAGGATGAAACCTTGTAATCAACTGGGGACAGGGGTGTTGGTCTCAGAAATTAACAAGGACCGGACAAAATCTGTGCAGATGAACAGAAACCAAGAAGATAACTAGGTTCCGCAGGACACAGAGGTCCCAGGCACAGCTCTGCGGGAGCCTCAGACGTCGGGCTGCACCGCAAACGATGGTGGCACTGCGGATGGACAAGCGACTCACAAGTGACCAACTTTGGGGGACGAGTTCGGGCAGGACGTTGAGAAAGGAGGAGGTGATGCCTCCCTTCTCCGCGTCCGAACTGCCCAAAGAAGCCTGTCCAGAGGCCACGCGGCCTGGGCCGAGGGAGGGGACCGCAGCCGCGCCCGAGTACCTCCTCCCCGATCCCTCCAACTCTCCCACTTACTTGCTCCGAAGTGTCACCCCAGCTCTGTGACTTTTCCTGCGACCCCGCAGAGAGAGACAGCCCCAAGCACAGCCCCCAAAGCAGGAGCATGGCGGGGCAAGAGTGCGGTGACTGCCCTGGGACCTGGCGGGACACGCAGGGAGATCCCGGGTCTGCTGTGGGGCGCGCTGCCTCCAGGGCCTCGCCCCCGCAGGCCACGCCCCGCCCCACCCCGGCCACGCCCCCCGCTCGCCCGCTACGACCTCCCCCAGTCCCGCCTCCTCTAGCGTCCCCACTCCGGTCCTGCCTCTCCGCGCGCCCCTCGAGACTGGGGGGCCACGCCTCCCGTGCGCCACCACCTCCGAGCCCCGCCGTCCTCAGGTCGGGGTCCAAGCAGGGTACCCACTGCTTGAGTGCAGGCCCATCTCGCCGTGCGCACAGCCAGGCCACCTCTGCTCTTCCGGTGGGTCCTCTCCCCTGCCTTCCCATCCTGTGCAGTGTGCCATTTAAGGATCAGAATCCTGTATGGAGCGTCTCCGTTTCCACCTGCCAGCATCCCATTCCAGCACGTTCCTCCTTTTCTGCAAGGTGTGAGATGCTTCTTTGTGCCGAAGGATCAGGAAGCGGCACGCTGACCTTCAGTGTACTCCCCACCTCTTCACCTGCTAGCCCTAGCCACAGGAGACCTTGCTCTGTTCAGGGAACAGCACCTTCTGCATCTGCCTCTGATGCTTAGAAGTCAGGGATAAGGGGTGCTGGTTAGTAACAGTGCAAACTGGCAATATTGTTCCCTTTTGTGCTGCTCTGGCACAATGGAACGGAAAAGAGGAAGGTAGACTTGGCGCTGTGGGACAGTAATTTAATATTTTGGCTATTGATCATGAAACTGAACGTCATGTGTCTTACAACATTTAGTGATATTTCAAACCTGCTACTGGCAGAATTATTATCCACCAACCATCATACCTGGTCTCTTAGAGTCTGGGGCCATCATTTTGTCCAGGAAATACATAATATAGCTGGGGCTGCTTATTTATTTCATCTTCCAAAAGGCATTTCCCAAAGACATTTTCTATGTCTCTGTGACAATTCCTTCTAACTAGATGAGGTTCAAAATAGGCCTCAATGACCAAGAACAGGGAAATGGCCACCACAGACACCAATATCTGTCCTGTGGGATATTAGGCAGCCATTAGATGACAAGCGCGAAGTCTAGAGAAGCATGAAAAAGGCTGAGTGTAATCTAAAGGGAAAAAAATCAGATCACAAAACACAAAACTGTCAACAGTATGATTGCAATTTGGTAAAACTACATATGAATGGACAAGAAAGAAAAAAAAATGAAAAATGACAACCGTGAGTGTGCCCGTTTGAGCTGATATCTTCTCATAAAGCATTTTATTCACTCTTGTTGAAATGCTGCTTGCTCAACAGAAATTAAGAGAAGTTAAAACAAACTTGTTGCTATTCTGCAATAAATGAAAGGAAAATCTTTGTCATTAGCAGATAACCATTTAATAATCTAATCACTGATTAATTGAAAAGCACATTGCTCAGTGGTTGGAGCGCTTGCCTGGCATGCACGAGGACTTGGGTTCAAACCCCAGCACCATATGTACAACCGAGTGTTAGAGAAGCAAAGGCCAGATGGAAAAGAAAGAAAAAGAAAATCCAAAAAGGACTAAAGTAGCTGATGAGGCAGAAGTTTCTACTTAGAAACTTTGTTGCATACGAATTGCTTACCCTGCCACATATTTAACTAAAAAGGACTGTCCTTAATCTTCTCAAATCAGTTTGCCTATTGCTCCTCCTGAGAGAAAAGTAACTACTTGGGAACTGAAAGTTCCATTGAACAAAGCCGGGTTATTTGAAATGAGACAGCAACAGCTACTGTTCTTTCAATGCTGCAGTAGATCAGGGGGTGCATCTTGTCTTCTTGTTCCTACCATTCCTCTGCCCTCCAGTTCCAGGAGGAACCATACATACTCAACTATTTTTTCCCATACACCTGAGCTTTTTTTTCCAGTTTTGTGCTAACTGGATTTTGCAGCAATAACATTAAGAAATGTAGCCAGCATGGTGATACATACCTGTAATCCCAACGATTTGGGAGGCTGAAGCAGGAGAATCCTAAATTCAAAGCCTGCCTCAGCAACTTAGTGAGGCCCTAAGCAACTCAACGAAACCCTGTCTAAAAATAAAAAATAAAAAGGGCTGGAGGTGTGGTTCAGTGGTTAAGCACCCTGGGATTCAATCCCTGGTACCAAAAAAGGGGGGGGGGGCAGTGAGTTTTCTTTTCTTTGTCCAGCATGACCCTGACTACTCTGGGCTACAGAACCAAAGCATTCTTATATTTGCTTTAAGGCTAGTAGCTCCAGTGGGATCAGAAGCTCTTTGAAAACAAGCATCTTTCTCAACTTCCAGCTATATATATAGTCATCACAAGGACCTTTTCATGAATGGAATTAGGCATGGTACTGGAGGGCAGTGGCTGGTCATGCTGGGGAAAGGGAAGTCTGGGCTATTGTCATCCAGCTGACCACTTCTGAGCTACAAGATTTAGGAAAGTTTTTAAACTTGCTGTTACAGATGTTCCTTGACTTACGGTGGTCCAACTGATGATTTCTCCACTTTACAGTGATGTGACAGCAATATGCATTCAGTGGAAAACATACATCAGATTTTCAATATTCCAGTCTAGTAATGTGTGGAGCAACACACCTGAGCAGCAGCAGCAGCAGGCAGCTTGCCGTCGGCCTCAGCATCAGGAGAGAAAACAAATGATGTTCTGCAGTGTGTTGTATTGCGGGGGTTTCGATATCGTGTTTTGTGGCTTTACATCTCATCAGGTCTACAATCTGTGTGTGTGTGTGACATAGTCAACACTTCATTACAAAAAGGCTTTGTGTTGGTTGATTTTGTCCAACAGTTGGCTAAGCTCAGTGTTCTGAGCATGTTTAAGGTAGGCTAGGATGAGCTGTGGCGTTCCCTAGGTTAGCCATGTTAAATGCATTTTTGAATTGTAATTTTCAATTTACATTGAATTTATCAGGAAGTAAACCCATCTGAAATTAAGGTAATCTTTATGTTCAACCTGCAATAGTCTAGTATCCTATGTGACACCTGAGCATTCATGATGTCCTCCAAAAATTAGGTAGGTATAATGAAAATAAGACCCAATGAAAGTCTTCCAAGGCTGTTGATAAGCATAGGCAATGATTTATATTAACTTTATAAACAAGAATGAAAACATGAACTGCTCCCTGAAAGGACACATTTGAATAAGGGCTAAGGTGTTCCCACAAACATTTGCCCTTGAAACCGTTTCTCATTTTGCCTTCAGGATTAGCTGATTTTCCACACAGACTCTCTTACGTTAGAAGAGACCCTCAAAGACATCTAGCCCAGTTACGATTTTTCTAAGGACACATTAAGGAGTTCCCAGGACAGCACCAGTTAGTGACAAATTTCTGGCAAGACTCACAGGCAAAATCTGAGTCCTGAACTCAGCAACAAGGGGTTCAAGGTTTGAGAGTGAACCGGAGCTGTCCCACCCAGGCCAGTCAGTGATGCTGGGCTGCCCTGGTTGTCTCTAGGAAATGGCTTCCTCAGTAGCTGAACAGAGTCAGACTCCACAGTTCACCTCTTTATCCTGAACTTCTAGAGATCACCACTCGAGGGGCCCAAAGCCTTGGCCAAACCAGCCATGCCTGAGATTAAATCAAAAGCAGATCATATGTCTGTATTTCCTTTGGCCTTGAATTTGCACCGGCCACTCTGTAGTTCCTCTACCTAGCTACCACGAGACTTGAGCCAGAGTCCAAGTCCTTTGGGTCCACAGGTCCAGTCCCACCTCCTTTTGAATGTCTTAAGTCCACCCTCCCTTGGTCTGCACCTTTTAAAAATATACCTATGTGGGGTTGGGGATTTAGCTCAGTGGCAGAGCGCTTGCCTAGCACCACAAGGCCCCGAGTTCGTTCCTCAGCCCTGGGGGGGAACAATATATATATATATAAAATACCTATGTGGCCTTGTGCTTGTTTTGCTCAAACTCTGAGAACTTTGCATAAGTGCTATAGCTTCATGTAGACTTAGCTTTTTTTTTTATTTCCCCTTGATGGAAGGGACTAAGGAGAAATGGGTTCCTGCTGGCTCTGGCTCACTGATTTCTCTGGAGCCCATGATGTCTTGGGAGTCTCAATACACTTATTTTACAAACCATTGAATTTTGTCTAGAGAGAGGATTATTGAAAGAGGAATAGAGAATGCAGTTTTCTAATTTGGTTGAATTGATCAACTATTCAAAACTGTTCACTCTTACATTTTGTTTTAAGGATCTGTCTACATGTTGCAGACTCAAATTAGACTTGGATTTCCTTGTGGACTGGGGTTGTATCATGTTCATTCTTTTTTTTTTAATTATTTTTATTGTGTTTTTCATCTGGTTTTTGTTGCTCCGACATTTAGTTGTGTATGTGATGCTGGGGTTCAAACCCATACCCTCATGTATACCATGCAAGTACCGTGACCACTGAGCCACCGCTCCAGCCCCTCACGTTCATTCTTATGCCTCCAGTATCTGGCACGTGGCTTGGAGTATAGCAGACCAGAAATATGTTTGATGAGTGATGGAAATTATGTGTATCTGTTAGTTGTTTGTGATGGAACAGAAGTTTAGTCCATGACCTAGAAGAATTTACCATTTAGGTAAGCATAACAAAATGTACACAATGTGAGCTCAAATGTGCACCCTAAGAAGAGAGGAAAGTCAGATGATGATTGTGGACTAGAAGGATCCATGAAGGAAGAGAAAAGTCAACGGGAGAAGAGAGCATTAAGGACACAGAGCGAAAAGTGGGTACCACGGTAGAGAAGGGAATACAAAACACTGGGGAAAGTTCAAGTTTGAGCAGTTCCCTGTGAAAAAAATTTAAGCTGAAAGATGGGAACGTAGAGCGCCATGGCCCTCAAATGCAAATCTCTGGACCAGTGCAGACATCTGGCAACGTCTTCTCCACCTTCTTGCAAAGAGAAAAAAGAAGGCACTGAGATCTGTTTTTCAGAAAATTAATTTTTTTTAACTTTAAAGAACTGACGTTTGCTCTGTCTAAGGTTGTTGTGACTTGCAGCAATAACAGTGTCTCACAGAGAGCCCTTGAGGTGGAAGAGAGAAAGGCAAGTCCGCAGGGAAGAGGTGCAGGGTGGGTGGTGGGAGACCATTGCAAACCGGACCAGAATCTTCGGAAGGCTGTGGCTGAAACGTGTGTTTAGAGAAACCTTGATGCTTTGGAATCAGGCCATGGAACCCACATCGTACCACAGACATGGAAGTTACAAACTTCACTCTTTATGTTGCCCCGGCTGGCTCCCAGCAGCAATCTACAGTGAGCAGTGGACACCAGTACCTCTCTAATCACATCAAGACTCCCTACCCAGGACTCATCCTGCCTGACTATGACACCAGTCCGTAGTCATAATGCTTAGAAGCTCCATAGATTCGTGTGATGTGCCTAATTATGAAAAGCCAAAGAAATGCAAGCCTCTGGCAGCAATCTCTGTCAAATCTACACATGCATCTGCAAATCCACTTCAGGGAATTTTCATACAAACAAACCTTCTCACATAACCAAGGTAGGTTCAAAGTTGTTCACTACAACCTGAATTTGCTTGGCATGCCCAGAGTCTGGAAATAACTTGAAAATTCATTAATAGGATTCTAGTTAAATGTAATGTGATACTAGGAGGCTGTGCAAAAGAATGAAGAAGCTTTCAATGTATCAATATAGACAGATACGCAGTGTTACATCATTAACAAAGAGAGCAACGTGTATTATGCAGCAATGCTGTCTTTAGTGTAAGAAAGAAGAATATATGAAAACATAATCATAGCTCCCTTCTGTGCATAGAGGTTCTAAGAAATGGGAACAAGGAATTAAAGTGTTTGGGAGCACAGGATGGGAAGGGGAATGGGAAGAGGGCAAAGTCAAAGCTGAGGAAAAGAAAGACCTTTTTTTAAAGCGTACATTTATTATTTGATTTTTTAACACTGTGAATGTACTGACCACTCAGGAGCAGCCCCAAAAGCAAGGATAATGAGGATGATGGAGAAGCTGATTCTTGGGGTACCTCTCACATGAGACAATCTCATGGGCTTACCTATTGGACATCTTCCAACACACACACACAAGCATGCATACACACCTGTGTGCATGTATAGGTAGCCATGCTCACCTACTTCTGGTTTGCCAATCACTCTTGTTCTCTCTGGTCCCCTAGCTTGCTTGGATGCTTCTTTTTTCTGGAATGTCCATCTCTACCTCCCCACCCAACCTGCAGATGTCACCTCCTCTAGATTGTCTCCCAAATCTCACAGGGGTGTTAAGTGCTCTTTGTGCCTCTAACAGAGGTCTCAGTTCTGTGTTTAATTTTATTTATTGTTTCATCTGGATTTTGTTTTTCCAACATTTAATTGTATATGCGGTGCTGGGGTTGGAATCCAGGTCCACACTTGAGTGTGCCAGGCAAGCACCCTACTGCTGAGCCACCTCTCCAGCCCCTCAGCTCTGTGTTTATGTCTGTCTCTCACTAAACTGAGACCAAGTAGAAAACAGGCTCTGAATTCTTTTTCATCTCTGTGTCCCTTGTCTGTTCCTGGCATGTAACCGGAGCTAGAGAAATGTTTGTTGAATGAATAAGGAAGACTTAGCAATGCATTCTTTGTATGTTATGCATTTCATTTGAAATTTCTATGCCACTAGATTGCATAGCCGCAAGACCCTACACAAAGTATTTACTCTTCTGGAGGGCAATATTTTAAAAAACATATCAAAATATTGACTGTTCCGTTGCCAAAAATATTTTAGCAAATGATTAGCCATCTTTATTATGCATTCATTTTGTGGGAGTTTTAACTCCACGAACTGGGGGAAGACAATTGAATTTTAGGCCCTCAATACAATACTGTGTCCCATGCTTGATTTTCTCTTAGAGTATTGGATTCCTTGTAGAACTGAATTATACATGGTGGGAGAAGTAAGTTCTAATCAATTTCCCTCACCCCTACCTCTGTGTTATTCTACCTTCAAAGATCTCCCCACAAATAAATAAATAAATAAAAGTCTGCTCTCAGAAATTGCTACAGCTTTCTCCATACATACATGCTAAAAGCATCTCTCTCTTGAACAAGCCTAAGGTTTATAATTTGTAGTAATATATTTTTAATAAATGTCTTAGGTAATCAAAAGACACTGTTAACATTAATGTTCCTTTATTTCCCAAGATGAACAAAAAAATAGAATAAAGCCAGGACTTCACTCTTTAGCCTTCCCTTCACTGCAATTGCGTTTGCATTAATTTGTAGTTACAAGGCAGGCAAGTAGCTCTGTAGAAATATTTATTAGTTGAGCATTGTTTTGCCCCTACAGAAATGCTCATTAAATACTGAAAAAAAATTTTAATCTAAAGTGAAGAATGATTTTCATTTTCTTTTGGAACAATACCTAGAGCAGCAAGTGGTGGCCTAGATTTCTGGGCTTTAACCTGGGCTCACAGAAGTCTTGGAACAGCACACAGCCTTGGCTGGCACTGTGGAATAAGATAAATGCTCAGTTGCACCTGCCTCCTCGCCCAGGAGCGACTCCCCACCCACTGCCTGCTTTGACTCCAGGGTGTGAAGATTGAGAAGCCAGAAAAACCTGAAGCTGATCCGTCCACAGGCAGCACTTTGACACTGAAGATCTGCCAGGAGCGTTTCAGACAGATGCTGGGGGATCTCCAGAGACTTTGTACTGGAAGCCACAGGTGTGTCTTGGGGAGGATTTCGGCTAAAGCAAGCTGGTGTTAGTTCTGTGGCTGATATCAAGATATATAAATATGTAGCACTTGCTGAAACCAGGACAGGACAGCACAGCGTCCTCGCCTTCTTCAGGCTCCGTGACGGATTCACTGCCTGGCAGGGAGGAAGCACATGCCACAGGTTCGAATCACACAGGTACGGGCTTGCTGAGCGAAATATGCACCCTGTCTTCACTACTTCTCACAGGTCTCAGGCCAGGTGCCCATTTCTCGGGGAGAGCAAGCTTTCTTCTTGCCAGTTCACAAGAAACCATTAATGTGGGGTTTTTTTTAAATCAATTTTTTGTTTTCTCCGTCAATTCAGGATTCTTTGCCTTCCCACCTGTTAGATTGGTTCTAAGATCTGTGATGCCATGGGGAAAGGGACAGGGAGGGAAGGATGAGCTTCCCTGTTCTGCCTGGTGTTCTCGAGCAGCTGTGTATATTTGTTCTTGCTCAAGTATGTTTGTGTGTGCACGTGTGTGTGTTTGTATTATCACTTTTACCTGGTTGTGCGCGTGTTTATCTGATCGTGTGCATCATCTTCTACCTTCTCTCTACCATAATGACCAGTTTCACTTTTGAGCTGCCTTAACCAAAGTAGGTAATGAGCTCTTTACTTCCGGGCTTCCTCTATCAATTAGCAATGTTGTCCATCACAGCAGACTATCAATCTTTGAGGTCCTACCGCATACAGCTGTTGCTCAGCTCTGCCATCAGTTATGGAACCTCGTAATTGGGTCTCTCTGCTTTTCTTAAATATTGTCAGGATTTTGCCACCATGTCAATAGGAGTACCAGAACATGCCTTCCTTCAATCAGGAGACTTTCTAAAACAGCTTCCCAAGCACAAGACGGAAAGACGACTCATGTTAACATGCTCATGTGTCTTTTACACGCATGTCGTATTCATTTCTAAAGATAATTTGCACAGAACAGATGAAAATATGGCTTCTGGGAAATTCAGCACCTTCTCCAAGTTGACAGTTATAAACAATGCAACCAGGATGAAATCAATCCATGACTATCTGAACCCAAAAAGAACTTTTACTTCCTGCTAAGGCTGATATGCTTTTATTAAATATTTGGTCTATGTTATAATCTATTCCTAAAAGTCACTAAATACATCACAGAAAATGTCACTGATCTTGTAATTTGAACTTGTAGTGGAATCTGTTTTTTGAATTTTCACTCTGCCATGGTTTACCACCCTTTAAAATAGGAATATCAATATGTGTCCTTTTTATATTAAGAGTCTTGGGCAGGCTCAGTGGTTACGGCGCTTGCCTGGCATGCACAAGGACACGGGTTCAAACCACAGCACCACATACACGAAGTGTGTCCAAGCAATGAAAGCCACATGAAAAAATAAATAAATAAAATTGATTTAGTTTAATGAAATTTTTTTAAGAAAAAAGAGTCTTGAGGGGCTGGGGCTGAGGCTTAGGGGCAGAGTGCATGCTTAGGATGTGTGAAGTCCTGGGTTCAATCCCCAGCACCCCCCAAAAAAATTGGAAGGATAATTTTATAATCACAACAGAAAATATCATTTTCTTGGTATTTTTCTGTTATATATAAATGATGTGTTCATTAGGGCCAGAAAGTCCAAGACATCGTCTGTACTTGCCCCCAGTGCTAGCACCTTAAAGCACAGTTCTGACACAGGTTGGCATGGTCAGCTCCTTCAGCAGACTCCGGCAGAGTCCCTTGTAGACACCACCTGCATTCTTGGCTCTTGTCCCATCACTCCAGCCTCTGCCCCTCCCCGCTCTCTCACAGGGACCTTATGATGACATTGGGCCACCCGGATACCCAGGATATTTTCTTATCTCAAGATACTTGACTTGGTCACTCTGCAAAGTCCCTTTTGTCATGAAAAGTGACATTCCCACAGGTCCCAGGATCAGGATGTGGCATCCTCAGTGGTTTGACCTATTGCCACCTGGACACTTCCTTGATGTCCTGCCCCAAAGCCAGCATTTGCACTTCTGAAGAGAGAGAACAGAGAAGCATCGTCTCCAGCACCCCTTTCTGTGAATCCCAAATATCAAAACGAAGTGGCACATCCCCTGTCACAAAGGGGCAGGCGTGGGAAGGTGTGTCCCCAAACCACTTCTGTGTCCGTTCATCCATCCCTTTCCAGTGTGGATGCTGGAAGGACTGAGGTAATGATCCCCCTTGGAGAAGGCTGCTCAGTGCCCTCTGGTGTCTCCCCATGCCCCCATCCAAGAACTAAACATTGCCAGATGGGGGTGTGTTCTACCTAGTGGGAGGTTGCCCTGGGAGGGAGCTGGCGTGGGGCCACCTCGTTTCCCCTAGAGACCTGCATGACAGCATGCAGGAGGCTAAGGGCTGGTGCTCTGAGCAAGGGACAGGGAAAGCACCCTGAAGAGGGCTTGTTCCTAAGAGAACAAAACCAGCTCCACTCACAGGGCACTGTGGGGGTCAGGTTTCTCCAGAGAAATAGAATCAACGGGAGGGGTGTGTGCATGTGTCTGTATGTGTGTGCACACGTGTGTGTGTGCATGTCTGTGTGCGCAAGAGAGTGTGTGTGCATCTGTGTGTGTGCGCTTGCATCTGTGTGCATGTGTGTGCATGTGTGCGTGTGTGTGCGTGTGCACGTGTGTGTGCATGCGAGCATGCATGTGTTTTTGCACACGTGTGTATGTGTGTGCAAGTGTGTGTGCATGTGTATACTGTGCGTGCCCATATGTGCATGTGTGTGCATGTCTGTGTGTGTGCATGTGTGTGCATCTGTGTGTGTGTGCATGTGTGTGCGTATATGTGCATGTGTGTGTGTGTGCATGTGTGTGTGAGTGTGCATGTGTGCACATGTGTGCATCTGTGTGTGCATGTGTGTGTGCTTGCATCTTGTGCATGTGTGTGTGTCTGTGCATCTGTGTGTGTGCGTGTGTGCGTGCATGTGTGCATCTGTGTGTGCAAGTATGTGTGTGCATGTGTGTGTGTGGTTTTAAGGAATTGTTCATACCAGCCATCAGACTAGAGATGCAGGGCAGTCAACAGCTTGAGTACGGAGGTCACCTGCTGGTAAAGAGGGAACAGCCCTCTGCTGGGGAATTTCTTCTTGTTCCAAGAAGGTTGGTCCTTTGTGTTTCACAGATCTTCACCTGATTGGATGAGGCCCAACCACAGAGCAGTCTGATTCACCCAAAGCACACTGATTCAAGTATTAATCTCTTCCTGAGACACCCTCTCAGAAACCTCCACTTGCCTGGGCACTGTGGTCAAGTTGACACACAAAATTAACCATCCCAGCACCTGCGTGGGTTGTCCTTACCC
>PVKS010001633.1:0-40341 GCA_004027875.1 Aplodontia rufa
TTCATCTGGTTTTTGTTTTTCCTCTACTTAGTTGTGTATGTGGTGCTGAGGATCAGTCCTGGGTCCTCACATAAGCCAGGTAAGCACTCTACTGCTGAGCCACCTCTCCAGTCCTAGGTATCCTTTTCTGAGGGAAGGAATGGGAGTGTGTTCAAACTCAGGGGCCTCAATGGTTGTCAATAACTAAGTAAGGGGCTTGGGTTGTAGCTCTTAGTGGCAGAGGACTTGCCTAGCACACGTGAGGTACTGGGTTCAATCCTTAGCACCACACAAAAATAAATAAAATAAAGGTACTCTGTTTATCCATAACTAAAAAAAAGTAAAAAAGGGTTGGTTAGGGGCTGCAGCGGTGGCTGGGTGGTTACAGCGCTTGCCTGGCATGCGTGAGTACGTGAATTCAAATCCCAGCACCAAGTACACAACAAAGTGCCTGAGCAATGAAAGCTGCGTGAAAAACTAAATGAAAATTTATCTCTATCACTGTCCCTCTCTCTTAAAAAAAAAAAAAGGAATCTCCTTGTCACCTAGCTTTTGGATGAGAAACGAGAGAAATCAGTTCTATGAAAGAGGGATGTGGGTATGGCCCAATGGGGATTTTCTTCTGTCAGTGCCAGGAATGTCCCAGAGAAGAATGTTCTAGATGCAGAAAAAACTTCTGGAGGAGATGAAATCCCTTTTCCTGGTATGAGGTGGCAGCTCAGGAGGCTGGTGGGCAAGGCCATAGGGACACTCAAACTAGGGACTCAACTCTGAGTACCTGCATGGATCTGCTCCTGGTGAAGACTAAGTCAGGCCACAGCTCTGTCCAGTGTCCTGGGTGCTATGGTTCCCTGAGCACCTGCTTATGGACTACATCATAGAAAGCAGTCAAGAACTGACCTCGGCACTGTCACCGTCTGAGCCATCTGCCTACTTGTGTTCAGCCCTAATGCACCCGCCTCCCTGGGTTCTGGACCTGAGTGTGGTAGGAGAAGGACCGTGGCTTTGCCCTGAGGGGATCTGCACACTCAATCCCTTTCCTGAACAAGTGGGCTCAGTCAAGCTTCCTACCTGTTGGTATCCTCATGGACATGAGTCTAGATGTCATTTGTGTGCAAGTGTTGGTGGACTGGAATAGCAGCCTCTGCCCTCCATAAACCTCACAGTCAGGACTGGGAGCCCCAGTGCCTACCTGCTGGGGTAGCCTGCTGACAAAAGAGGACCAGAGCTAGGCACAGTGGGGCATGCTTGTAATCCCAGTGGCTTGGAAGGATGGGGCAGGAACATTGCAAGTTCAAAGCCAGCCTCAGCAACTTGGCAAAGCCCTGAACAACTTAGAGAGACCCTGTGTCAAAAAAAAAAAAAAAAAGTCTGGGGATGTGACTCAGTGGTTAAGCGCCCCTGGGTTCAATTCCTGGTATTAGAGAGAGAGGGAGAAGGAGGAGGAGGAGGAGGTGGAAGAGAAGGACAAAGGGTAGGGGAAGGGAAAGGAGAAGGGGAAGGAGAAGGAAGAAGAAAGAGAAAACCAGAGCTTGCAGTCCTAAATCCTGGACATTTAGCTAAGGTAGTAGTGCACACAGATTCCTCAGACATCCGTGTCTTTCTTTATTAAGAAATTTATTTTACAATAAAAAATGTATCCAACAAAACAATATATGTATATATTCTTAAAATTAGATTTACCCCCTAGAGCCCACCCTATTCTCCCACCCTTACCCTCCCCCCAGACATCTGTGTCTTAATGGGATGTTGTCCTACTTGGCCTGTCCTGGCCAAGGGAGTCCCCACTCTGTCCTGTCCCAGCATTTCCCACCTATCCTCTGGTTGTTCCAATCCACTGTATGCTGGTCTCTTCTCACAGATGGGATGGGACTCCCATTTGAAGCCCATGTTTTAGGGGTTGAATGTCCACTCTCCAAGGACCTTTGTCCCTGCTGTGTTCCCGGTGCATAGTAAATTCTCAATAAATATCTGGGGAGTAAGTGAGGGAATGGAGTCACACTGACAACTGGAGGACCCTGGGCCTTGTCTTCTCTAACCCTGCCTGTTATGGAAGAGGAACTGAGAGGCTGGGAAGGGAAATTCACCCTACATCCCTATAAATGAGGACAGAGCCTGTCCAGATGGGTCTGGCAGCCTTCAGCCTACCTTTCCTAGTCTGTCTGGGAATTCCCACTTGCCCTGGTTGGTGGAGACACTGCCTGGGCTGCCCTCCAGGCTCCTGGGTCCACCATGCCCCCTGGTGGCCAAAGTTGGAGCAGGCCCCTGGGTCGCTGTCAGCGTGTGGCTGTTAACTCGCAAGCAGAAGACAGTGAGAGATGCACTTCCGGTTCACGGTTCACCGCAAGACTTGTGAGTAGTTTGTGTTTAACCCTTTAAGGAAGCATTTGTGCTCAGAATCCTGTAGCAGCCCCAGAGACCCTCTGGGAATGAAATGTGCCTAACTGCAGATGGAGTCTGAACTCCACTCTGCCTAAACAGTAAGTGTAAGGAATTGTGGTTACAGAGGACACTCAAAATAAGACAAGTGCATGTTGATTAAGTGGACCATGTCTAGAGAGCTATGTTTCTAGGACTTTTTTGTTTGTTTGTTTTGGTTCTGGGAATGGAACCCAGGACCACCTGAGCTACATCCCCAGTCCTTTTCATGTTTTATTTTTAGACAGTCTCACTATGTTGCCCAAGCTGGCCTTGAACTTGTAGTCCTCCTTCTTCAGTCTTCTGAGTAACTGGTATTACAAGTGTGCACCATTGTACCTGGCTTCAGGGAGCTCTTTAACATACATGATGGAGATAGGGACCATGGGTACTGTTATCTGTCAGTCTCCCACAAAATCCTCATTTATTATCATTATCATTATTATTATTACCATTATTATTATGTTTTTGGTGGGGTTTGAATTCAAAGGCACTTTCCCATTGAGTTATACCCCCAGCCCTTTTTGTTTTTTATTTTAAGACACAATCTTGGTAAATTGCTTAGGGCCTCACTGAATTGCTGAGACAATGTGTGATCCTCCTGCCTCAGCCTCCCAAATTACAGAGATTACAGGCATGCACCCCCATGCCTGCCCCACAAACTCCGCATTTAGCGTGAGAATGTTGTGATTGAAAAACGACACATTTTGTAGCGGTGCTAACACATTGGAAGTATTGTATTTTTCATAAAGCATCTCTGTAAGAGTCCCTTTTGCTATTTTATGGTCCTTGAGAAAAGTATCAAAACTATCAAAGTACAAAGGAAATCAAATTCACATGGAAAGTCTTTTTTTTTTCCTTTCCCAACCAAGTGCTCTTTTTTTGCTAGTCTTGGAGGCTGTGGATTCCATTCCTTGTGCAGCAAAACCCAAACTTGTAAACAATCCTAGACACCCCCTCTCTGTGGAACCTGCATTGGTGGTGGGGTAGAGGGATTTGGAGGGCTCAGGAAACTTCAGGAGCCTGCATCTGACCCCTCTTCCTACCTCCATTCCTCATTACCAAGTAAGGTGGGCACACTGGCTATTCTCTGATCCCAGTGGCCTCCTGCAGTCAAGCTCTGACCTAATATATGATTGTGTTGGTGATAAGGCTGGTGGGTCACCAACGTGTCACTTTCCAATCACAACATTCCTAAGTGGCTGGCCTTCTTTCTTTTCTTTCTTTCTTTCAAGAGAGAGGGAGACAGTGGGAGAGAGAGAGAAAGAGAGAATCAATTTTATTTAGCTTATCATGTGTCTTTTGTTGCTTTGACACTTCGTGTTGTACGTGGTGCTGGCGTTTGAACTTGTGTACTTGCGCGTGCCAGGCAAGCGCCATAACCGCTGAGCCACCGCTCCAGCCCCCTAAGTGGCTTTCTTTGTAGGGAAATGTAAACCCAAAGAACTCAAAGAGGCCAAGGGAGAGGAATCAATACCCACCGGGAACATTTTCACCCCAACAGCCCTTGATGGAGCTGTGAATTGGTGGTTCTGCTCAACATTTTATTTTTTTCATTCCTGGGGATGAAACCCAGGGCTTATGTGTGCTACCACTGAGCTACATCTCCAGTTTTTTTGAGACAAGTTCTTAGTAAGTTGCCCACTCTGGCCTTGAATTTGTAATTCTCCTGCCTGCCCCTCCCAGGTTACTGGGGATACAGGCATGCACCACAGCGCTCTGCTCAGCTCAGCATTTTATTCAGTTCTTGGTGCACAGCAGCAGGACCTCGTTAGCATTTCTGAGGGGGATCTGGTGCAGCGATGCTGTGCACCGATCCAGACATTGTGGGTGAGTCCCCACCATAGCCTCTGCTGAATCCTTCTGGAGCTGCAATGTACATTTGACAGCTGGGGCTGCCCTGCGGGCCTGCCCACCATGCATCAGTCCTGGGGGACAGGCTGTTTTGGGGTGATGATAGGTGGTATGGCTGGGGTGAGTTTTATCAATATAGTCAGAAGTGATGTGGGGCTGAGCTCTGGCAGCAGACAGGTGGGACTGAGCAAGGAATGTTCAGGAACCTGGGATGCTGGCAGGGGCGGCCAAGACCAGGGAGGAGGTTGGATGTCATCCAAATGGGAGATGGTGGCTTGGACTAAGGGAGGGGGAGATGAGGACAGCTAGGGATGGCGTGACTTGAGATATGCATGTGTCAAAGCTGACTAATGTTTACTTGCTTCTCAGGTCAGCTGATCTTGGCCAGTGTGAAGCCCACTCCTGTCCTCCTTCTGAGCCCTGTGGATACCTCTTGGCTATTTATGTTAGCTTTTTCATCATTGTGACCAAAATACCTGACAAGAACAACTTAGCAGAGGAAAAGTTTATTTTGGGTCATAGTTTCAGAGGTCTCAGTTGTGGTCACCCGATTCCATTGCTCTGGGCCCAAGGCAAGGCCGACCAGCATGGTGCAAGGGCAAGGGGAAAGACAGCCGCACAGCTCCAGGAAGCAGAGAAAGAGAAGGAGCAGCCAGGGGCACAAGATGTAACCCCAGAGATCTACTTCCTCCAGTCATACTCCACCTGCCTACAGTTACCACCCAGTCCAGTAGTCGTTCAAATTATTAACCCATCAAATGGATTAATCCTCTAATTAGGTCACAGCTCTTATCATTTCCTCTCTGTGGTCTCATGAGTGTTACAACATCTCCTGACCTTTTGGGAGATGCCTCATATCCAATTCTTTTTTGGGTACTGGAGATTGAACCCAGGGGCACACATCCCTAGTCCATTTTATTTTTTTGAGACAAGGTATCTCTAAGTTGCTCAGGGCCTTGCTAAATTGCTGAGGCTGGCTTTAAACTTATTGATATGGACTGAATGTCCCACCCCTTCCCCCTTTTGTTATGTTGAAATTTTATTCTCAGTGTGAGGGTGTTAGAAGGTGGAGCCTTCGGGAGGGGATTAGTCATGTGGGTGGCGCTGGGGGAAAGTCTTTCACTTCCTTGGTCTTCAGGCTCACACAGGGGTTGGGGGTGGGATACAGGGCAGTGTTTCATCAGGAGGCTAAAATGATTGTCTAGGGACATTCTGTGTGCAACTCAGCTCAGGATAGGCCTGCTGGTCACATGTGGACTCACACCTTCCAGCTGGGGACAATGTGCCTGTGGCAGGGTGACTCATCCTATAGTGGGTTTGCCACACTGTCCTCTGGTTGAGCAAGCTCAGGATTCTTACATGGGGGCTTGTGAGGTATGAGGTGATCATGGACAGAGCCTTGACTGTCTGCAGGAAAAGACATTCAAGCTGCAGCAAGGGACAAGCAAAGTCCACCCTGGGTGAAAAAGCTGCCTGATGCTGAGTTGATCTTAAGAGGCAGGAGGAGGCCAGACAGGAGTGCTGGGGGTACTACACTGTGAACCTCCCCAGGCAGGTGGGTGAAGAACCCAGTGGCACATCTAGAGCCCAGCAGTTTTGCCCCAGGATCATGGCCTGAAGGAATCCTCAGATGAGCCCCTGGGGAGCCAGTGTTGTCCCAAGGTCACCTTGGCATTCTTTGAGGCTGTGACTTGGAGGCATCCTGTGTCCACATGAAGATGACGAGCAAAGCCTGGTGGACACTACCCTCGGCACTTAGCACAGTGATGAGAGCAACACAAGGGTTGTTTTTATTTTTTTTATTTTTCGTGGTCCTGGGAATAGAACCCAGGGCCTCACACATGCTAAACAAGGTCTCTACCTCTTCTTTTTCCTGAAGCACCGGGGATTGAACCCAGGAATGCTTTACCAATGAGCTACATTCCCAGGTGTTTATTTATTTATTTATTTATTTAAAAGAGAGGGACAATGAGAGAGAATCAATTTTATTTAGTTTCTCATGTGGTTTTTGCATTGCTCTGACACTTCATTGTGTACATGGTGCTGGGGTTCAAACCTACACCCTCAGGCATGCCAGGCGAGCACTTTAACCACTAAACCACTGCTCCAGTCCCTACTTGAAACTTTTTAACTTTTCTTTTCTTTTTCAGGGCTGAGGACCGAACTCAGGGCCTTGCGCAAGGCAACTGCTCTGCCACTGAGCTAAATCCCCAACCCCTAACTTTGCTTTTCTTAACTCCTTACAATCAGACTATTTTCAGGGGATGTCATTTAAATTAATGGTGATTAATGGTTCTTACTACTTCCTTTCACATAAAATGTATTTTTTTAAGAGGGACATTGAGAATCAATTTTTTATTTAGTTTTTCATGTTGCTTTCACTGCTCTGACACTTCATTGTGTATGTGGTGCTGGGATTTGAACCCACGTTCTCATGACTGACAGACAAGCAGCACCATAACTGCTGAGCCACCATATGGAATGTTTTACCCTCAGTTATACTCTTCCTTTCAAATTTAACTTTATTTTTTATTTTATTTTATTTTTTTTTAAGAGAGAGGGACAGTGAGAGAGACGGAAAAAGAGAGAAACAACTTTATTTAGTTTTCACATGGCCTTAG
The DNA here is from genome assembly GCA_004027875.1 of Aplodontia rufa. NCBI lineage: Eukaryota > Metazoa > Chordata > Mammalia > Rodentia > Aplodontiidae > Aplodontia > Aplodontia rufa. The sequence continues at coordinate 6,873 of PVKS010001633.1, forward strand.
TTGCTCTAACACTTAGTTGTGTACGTCGTGCTGGGGTTTGAACCCGGGTCCTTGTGCTTGCCAGGCAAGTGCCGAAACCGCTGAGCCACCGCTCCAGCCCATCAAATTTAACTTTAAAATAATAAAAATTTCACTTTTTTGCAGGGGGAGCGGTTACTGGGGATTGAACCCAGGGGTGCTTAACCACTGAGCCATATCCTTAGCCAGGCAAGTGCCGTAACTGCAGAGGCACTACTCCAGCCCTCCCCAGCCTTTTTTTTTTCTTTTTTTAATTTCAAGACACAGTTTTGCTAATTTGCTGAGGCATAAATGAACTCCTGCCTCAGCCTTCTAGGTAGCTGGGATTACAGGCTGGGTCACCACATGGTGTATGTGTGTGTGCCTGACTCTATTTGTGCACATTACAAACAAGGGCTGGGGGCACTAGAGTGGTGGCTCAGTGGATGGAGCACTTGACAGGCATGGGCAAGGGCCTAGGTTCAAACCCCGGCTCCACATACACAATTAAGTGTCAGAGAAACAAAGGCCAGATAAAAAAATAAATAAAATTGATTCTCTATGTTATAAAAAACAAAAGCCAAAAAACAAAGTTTAGTTGGGGTGTGGTTAGTGGTAAGTCTTGCCTAGTATTCATAAAGCCCTGGGTTGCATCCCCAATTAAATAATAATAAAAAAACACACAAGAGACAAAACCCAAAACACCAAAAGACATGGGCAAAGCCAAGAATTAAAAAACACACATTCAGGGGCTGGAGTGGGCTCAGCAGTTAGGGCACTTGCCTGGCATGCGTGAGGACGAAGGTTTGAGCCTTAGCACCATGTGCACAATGAAATGTTGGAGCAAAGAAAGCCACATGAAAAACTAAATAAAACTGATTTTCTCACTGTTCCTCTTAAAAAAAAAATAAACAAACAAAACCATGTATAGGCATGTTCATAGCAGCACCATTCACAATCACCACCGTAAGTGGGGAACAACTCAAATGTCCATCAAAAGATGAATAGACCCAGTATGGTGGTTCAGGCCTGTGATTCTAGTGGCTTGGGAGGCTGAGGAGGAGAATCATAAGTTCAAAGCCAGCCTCAGCAATTTAGTGAGGCCCTAAGAAACTTAGTGAAACCCTGTTTCAAAAAATAGAAAGGGGGCTAGAGCGGTGGCTCACCAGTTATGGCACTTGCCTGGCATGCAAGAGGATGCGAGTTTAAACCCCAGCACCAGGTACACAACAAAGTGTCAGAGCAATGAAAGCGACATGAAAAACTAAGTAAAATTGATTCTCTCTCACTGTCTTTCTCTTTAAAAAAATTAAATAATAAAAAGGGGCTAGGGTTGCAGCTCAGTGGTTACAAGCCCCTGGGTTCAATCCCTGGTATCAAAAAACAAAACAAACAAAAACGAAAAACAGAAACAAACAAAAAAGCTACACTGGGTGTGGTGGCACACACCTATAACCCCAGCAACTCAGGAGGCTGAGGCAGGAGGACCACAAATTCAAGGTCAACTTCTGAAATTTAACAAGACCCTCCACAAATTAGGGAGACACTGCCTCAAAATTTAAAAAATGATAATAAAATATAAAGGGCTAGGGATGTAGCTCAGGGGTGAAGCACATCTGGGTTATATCCCTAGCACTGCAAAGAAAACAACCGCAACAAAATTGGTTAAATTCTAGCAAACATGGAGAAACAAAACCTCCAGAGACACAAGGAAGCTGGCCCATGCTTTCTAAGCATGGAGAGCAGACAGAGTACAAGAAGGTTTGTCCATGCTAGAAGGAAAGCAGGCTGCACGGGCCTCGTGCGCTGGTGTAGCAGGCATTCCCTCCCCTCCAGGTGGGACTGGACCCGAGGAACACAATTAAAAAGGGGGCCAAAGGCTCAGTTCCCACCAAGAAAGTGGGTTCAATTCTGCATTTTTTTTAAAGGGTGTTTTTTGTTTTGTTTTTGTTTTAAAGAGAGGAACAGTGACAGAAAGGCAGAATCAAAATATTTTTTTAAAGAGAGAAGGAGAGAGAGAGAGAGAGAGAATCAATTTTTATTGAGGTTTTCACATGGCCCTCGCCGCTCCAACACTCAGCCATGCATGTGGGTGCTGGGGCCTGAACCCGTGTACTTGCACATGTCCGGCAAGCGCCGTAACCACCGAGCCACCACTCCAGCCCCGCAGAATCAATTTTTATTTAGTTTCTCATGTGGCACTCGTTGCTTAGACACTTGGTTGGGTACGTAGTGCTGGGATTTGAACCCATGTTCTTGCACATGCCAGGCAAGTGCTGTAACTGCTGAGCCACTGCTCCAGCCCTCAATTCTGCATTTTTGCTCCTTTAGCTTAAGACCCTACAGCCAGTTGGCTGTGGGGCAAGGGCGACTCTGGGATGGTACAAGGGAATATCGACTGAACAAAGACACAGCAAGTGATAGCTCCTGTAAATCATTTTACTTTGAATATATAAGAAAAGAAATTACAGGAATCTATATTCTATGGTTATTTCTTTTAAACAATATTTTGTATTTACAATTTTTAAAATTCCTGATTAAAAGCACCAGCTGAAAAGTTATGGGCTGTTAAAACCCTAAGAGATTACAAACCCATTAAGACATCATGCCCAACATACTTATTACAAAACCTTAACAGAAGAGACGATGTAACCAATAACTTTATCCATTACACTAGACAGCATTTCCAACTTCCCCACCTGTGTTCTCAGTGAACAGGGTTGAGTGCAGATCCCAAAGCCCTCACCTTACTAGCAAGACACAGCTGTGTACCTGAGAGGAAACGTGTGGGCTTCCCTCTCCGACTGCAGACCTGCAGGGTGGAAGGTGACATGAAGATCTAACCAGCTTTTAGCAGTTTACTTGCTACCCTCAGGCCCTCATCTGAATACTTAAGGTACAGGCCACTGAAGGTCATGTCTTTTGGGGGCTGCGGTCTGCCTTCCATTCTTGTTTTTGGTACTACAGATTGAACCGAAGGGTGCTTTACCACTAAGCTACATCCCCAGGCTTTTTTGAGACAGAGTCTCATTAAGCTGCTGAGGCTGGCTAGCCTCAAACTTGCAATCCTCCTGCCTCAGTTTCCTGAGTTGCTGGGATTACAAGTGTGCATCACCATGCCATTCCAGGCTAAGAACCGACTTTTGACTCAGGAAGGTACTTATCAAAAGCTTTGTGACAGGAATGTGCTGCTGTGAAGGGGAGGTTCAAAGCTGGCACAATCTTAGGTCGCATGTGAGCATGCACACGCACACACACGCGCACACACACACAATTTGGCTTCCACAACGCTTGAGTATCAAATATTGAGTACTGAAGTTTTTAATTGTAAACTTAAGACCTTATCCTTAACATTACATATACATATATAACAGGGTAGTCACTAAAAGCGCTTTAACATCAGGCCAGATGTTAAGTTTTGAGGTTCTCATTTCAACTGCTCTACATACAAAATGCCCTAGAAGCAAAAACAGACTTAAATAAATAGGCAGAGACAAACATGATGTACAACATTGATTGCAGTGAATGTAGGTCTTGAGAGGGGGACAGTGTGGGGTCCAAGGCAGCAGGAGTAGGTCATGGAGACATGAGGAATCCATTTCCATCTCAGGGGTGGAGGGCAGGACCTGGGGGGGTTCCTCGCAGGGAGATCCATTACTGTGGAGCTGAACAGAGACCATGGTTTGGGAGGAAGACAAGACTGGGACATGTTGGCCAGTGCCATACCCTCTTCTACTGGCATCACTGGGCAGCACCATATTCTTCTGGTTACTCAGGGATGGTGGGTCCTCTCTGGACAGCTTTGTCTCTGACATTGATGGCAGCCTAGCTGTGGGTGGTGGTCCAGCAAGTGAGGGGGCTATTGATAGCCTGCCTATGGCTAAGGCACTTCTAGGCCTCAGAACCCTGAATAGCTAGCTGACCTGAACAATCCTAATATCCCTTTAGTCACCCATCAACACTGCAAACAGTTCTCATGGAGCAAGGGTGATGAGACCTGGAAGCCCACCTACCCTGTTGGGCAAGGCTGTCCACCATCCAAGGCAGGGAGATGCTCCCAGGTGCTGGAAGCTGGGGTTGGGGGGCAGCTATCTTCATGCCTGCTGCCAACATTCCCAGTGCCACCATCAACAACTGGGGCACCTCTCTGATTACCCAAGAAAAGAGCATAAACCCAAACACTGCTCTCTGGGCTTGGCAGAGCCTCCAATGCTGTCCATTAGAAACTCAGAGGCAGAGGGTTCAAGAGTCTGAGACACTGCCCACAGATTCCTCTGCAGAAAAGGCCACAGAGCTTCAAGGAAGAAGTCCTCTCTGATCCAAGTGTGAAGGGGAGCTTCTGCCCTGTACCCTGAGTTGGGCTGAAGAGGTGGTCTCAAATTTGGACAAGGAGCCCCTCTCCCCTGCTTACTGTCCCTCCGTACAACACAACAGGGGAAATACTGGGGTTTCAGCTCTGAGAATCCATTTCTCTATCTCTCTCTCTCTTTCACACACACACACACACAACTTACAAGCACACCCCCCAAGGTGGGATGGTGACTCCAGTCAAGGTGCAGATGTTTGGAAGATGAGTTCCCAGGTCCCTGAGGGCCCCTCACTACAGGCCCTGGGTGTCAGAGGGATGGGTGCTGGAGAGAAAGGCAAGCTGGGAGAAGCACTAGGATTTGTGCTTTGTCCCATGTGTGGGCCATTGCTTCTTCCCTCTGAATTTGGGCCACAAACTCACAAACTGGTGTCTTGCCTCTTGGCTCTGGAAGGTGCCTCGAGAGCAGACAACAAACTTCAGCCCAAGGTGATGCAGCCAGGCACCAATGACCCCGAGGCACAGCCCATCCTGGCACACAGGGTCAGGAGCTGGTTGCAGTCTATGCCCCACTCCCCAAGCAGACACTATCCAGCAGGTGTGACTCAGATGTGGAAGCAGGCCTGGTGGTTGAAGTCCACTTTAAAGGATGGCTCTAAAAAGTCAGCTCCAACATCCCCCTGTGAGCCTCAGGACCAGGGGCTGGTGGCACAAGGCAGGGATGGCTGCCCTCCTAGGAGGGCAGGAACTGGCTCCACACATTCCCCAGGACTAGGAAGCTCTAGAGACAGTTGGGGAAGAAACCTGGGCTGCCCACATGAGTGTGCTTCCAGAAGAGCTCAAGTGCCATCTGGGTGGAAGTTGGGGAAACAGGGCCCCACTGAGAACCCAGGAGCTGGGCAGTCCCCTCCAGGGGCCTCACAGAAGGCTGGCCAGGCTGGTGTTGGGTCCATTCTGAGCTTGGAACTGCACGGGGGGTGGGCCATCTGTCCACTGTAGGAAGGAGAGGACACAGGTGGGTGAGGTGTCACAGGCTCTTCCCAGAGAGAGCCTGGAATGCAGTCCCCTAGAGCTGGTTATCTAGCCAGGTCCCCTGTCCTTGACACCCAAGTTTGTGGGCCCCCTCCATCACTCCCTGGGGAGTGGTGCCCATGGTAGTCTCCCTCAACAGAGGAGACTCCTGAGGGCTTGTTAAGAAGGGTGAAAGGAAGAAATACAGCCACACATGCCCTTCCTCCCCAAGGTGGGTGAGCCTGCCCAAGGGGCCCTCCACCTTCAGCCCTCCCTCGTGTCCGCACCGTGATGAGGTTGTGCTCAGGGAGGCTGCAGGCCTCGATGTGGTCTTGGAGCAGCTGCTGCGAGAAGTTCTGGTGCATCTGGGCAGCTTCATGGGCATCCATGGCGTTCCCGCAGGCCTTGTTCAGGTCTGAGGGTGGGACATGTGTCATTTTAGACCACAAAACTATCTCAGCCCATGTGCCAGTCTCCCTTCACAGGGTAGAAAGGGCTGGACAGGTGGTAAAGGCTGGAAGGCCAACTATTTGCCAGTCCTTGAGCATGTGAGAGGCTGCTGGAGAAGGACACCTGAGGTCCAGCAAGCCTACAACCCAACACCTATCCTGAGCATCCTCCCCAGGACCCTGGTCGAGTCTCTAAATATATAGCGGGGTGCTGCAGTCACACTGACTGATGCCTGCTAAGCATCTGCCCTGCACCTAGGACTGGTCCTGCCTGAAACCCTTTCAGTGGTTTGCATTCAGACAGCAAGGGCCAGGGCTCATATCCCTGATCAGATGACCAGGGACCATGTACCAGTCTCACAGATCCTGGGCAGACTGAACAAGACCCTCCATCTAGCTAATGTTCGAACCGTCCCAATGTACTCTCAGACAGGGTCCCCTGGAGAAGTATTCCCTTACCCATACTAGATCTGGGGCCATGGTCTGAGCAGAAGATGAGTAGGGCTTGACCAGCAGCTCTCATCTCTAGAGAGGGCCAGGCCAGGGCTGAGGAGGAGTGGCTGCTGCACTCACCTCTCAGCAGGGCGGATGACCACAGCTGCACCGACATGTCTGGGATCTTACTGGCCAGCTGCATGGCGGGCACAACCATGTTATTACTCTCCTGTCAATGAAGAACAGCAGAGGGGGTACTGAGAAACTAGTGGCAGGAACAGTCAGGCCCCACCTGCCAAACCCGGCCATTTGAGCTCTCTTGCTGCTGCCTGCCAAACTCCTACCCCAACTTCTGAGCCCACCTAAAATGGCCCTCTCTAAAGTAACTCTTTATCTGCTTTAGAAATAAAACTGCCCTTGCTGTTGGCTGTATTTCCTCACACGCGCGGTCAACTGTGGGCCACACTGTGTGCCTTTCTTTCCAATGGCAAAAAATGCACTAAAGGTAGTAGCTCTGAACTCACAATAAGAACTGGTTAATGGGGCTGGAGCGGTGGCTCAGCGGCTTCAGCGCTTGCCTGGCAAGCACGAGGACCCGGGTTCAAACCCCAGAACCATGTACACAACTAAGTGTTGGAGCAACTAAGGCCATGTGAAAAACTAAATAAAGTTGTTTCTCTCTTAAAAAAAAAAAAAATAAGAACTGGTTAAAAATGGAGACTTGGGGGGCTGGAGTGGTGGCTCAACAGTTAAGGCGCTTGCCTGGCATGCGTGAGGATGCAGGATCGAACCCCAGCACCACATATACAACAAAGTGTTGGAGCAACAAAAGCCACATGAAAAACTAAATAAAACTGATTTTCTCCAAAGAAGGAAGGAAGGAAGGAAGGAAGGACGAACGGACTCATTCAGGCATCCCTGGGCTTAGGAAGGGCAGCAGCCCTGCCCCAAAGGCCTGTTCCAGTAGCACTGATGAGTGCTGGATGGACCAAGGAGGCAAGAAGGAAGTTTGTCTTCTACACAGGTGTCCAGCTTGTAGGGAGGCCGCTGCAGACACATGGTGTTCTGCAGGTGCCAGGATTTGAGTCTTCTGACCTAGATACTTTGTGTGTCAGCCTGGTGTTGCCCCCACTTGTTGTCCCAGTATTCTCATGATGAGGCTGGAGGAGCCCTGTGAGGTCCATCAGGGGCCATAATCACCTGTCCTTGACCCTTGACGAGGGGATATAGTCACCAGAGGGGGAAGTCTGCACTGCACAGCCTGCATGGTGACTGGCTAAGGGCTACTAACACCAATGGCCTGGCTGCTGGGTTCAGGGTAAGGTGGGGAGAACTCTGTTTGCAACAGCTCCTAGCAGCCCAGCAAATAACTTGTCACATAGCTGAGATATACAAAACATCAAATCCAAACCCAATCCCCGAGACCCAGGCTATATGCAATCATACTAATGGATGATATATACATATGTATTTTTTTGGTAACAGGGATTGAACCCAGGTGCATTCAATCACTAAGTCACACCCCTAGCCCCTTTTATTTTTTTAAATTTTGAGACAGGGTCTCCTTAAGTTGCTCAGATCCTTGCTAAGTTGCAGAGGCTGCCTTGAACTTGCAATCCTCCTGCCTCAGTTTCCTGAATTGCTGGAATCACAGGAGTGTACCACAATGTGTGGCTCATGCAGGGATATTCTACCTCAAAGACATAAAAGCCCACACACTGCACTGTACTCCAGGTAAGCCTGGAAGGTTTTAAAATCTAGCTAAACGGGCTGGAGCGGTGGCTCAGCAGTTTCGTGTTTGCCTGGCAAGCATGAGGACCTGAGTTCGAACCCCAGCACCACGTACACAACTAAGTGCAACAAAGGACATATGAAAAACTAAATAAAGTTGATTCTCTCTTTCTCTGTCTCTCTCACTGTCCCTCTCTCTTTAGAAAAAAAAAATTTAGCTAAACAGAGTTGGCAAGAAAAACTGTTTTCCTCCAGGCCTGGGGTATTGGTGGGTGGGGGAACCAGGCTGGGCTCTCTGTGGACCCTTGGGGCCTTTGTCTGACAGCTGATGGGAGGGAAAGGCTTCCCTCAGCTTTCCTGGGCAGGATCCTGATGCCAGCTTGGGGTGGCCCTACGGAAACCAGTTTTGAAGATTTGTGTGATCCCAAGAAGTGCCCCTTATGACACTGTTAGCAATACCTGCAGATGACTGAGCTGGGCAGGCCCAGGGCAGGGTGTTCCAGCCTCTGTGATCCTGACTCTCATCTGAACCTGTCCTGGCTGTTCAGCTTTCTGCCAGGGCATCCACACTCTGGCTGGTTTGGTGTCTGTCTCCATGCCAGGCCCCTGCCTGACTATCCACATTCTGTACCTCCACTACCTAGTTCCTTAAGGCTGAAGCCCTTCTGGACACCTGCAGTCCTTACCTCACAGAGTTGGCTTTACTGTGTTTGGCTATGACTTCCCGAGTCACCCTACGCCAGGACCTGGGTCTGAGGGATCTGGGAGAGCTCTATATTACTTCACATGGGACCAGGCACGTAAGGGAGTGTGTGGGGCTCCCCAATAAACTGTAAGATACTCTTGTGTTAACTGACACAGTCAGATTTGCAGCTGAAGAGCTGCTTTTCCCATCCTGCCCAGATCAAGTAGCTTTTGGAGGCTTCTAAAACAAGTGAGTTCTGGGTTCTAACCCTGAGTCTGTAGTGGGGGCTGTGTGACCTGAATCTCTCCACCTGGCAAGCAGGAAAACCACAGCCACTGTCCTGAGAACTGAGGCAGGATGCCCATACTCAGCAGGGCTTCAGTGCTGAACATCTCACACATATTGAGGTCACCACTCATGCTGCTCAATGGGGACATGCTACCCTCATTGTGCACAGAGGCCATGGGGCAGGTGGAAAGAATGTTCTAGGAGTGCAGCTACACTCGCAAGAACAAACCCTCAGCTTGTTCTCCTTCAGCTTGGCAATGTCCCTAGCAGTGACACCATGGATCACTACATGGCCATAGTGAGGGGAATGTACCAGATTCCTTAAGAACACCACTGTGGGCCAGGCATGGTGGTGCACCCCTGTAATCCCAGAAATTCAGGAGTCTGAGGCAGGAGAATCACAAGTTGAAGCCTGGACAATGTAGTGAGACCTGTCCCAAAAAAAAAATAAACAGGGCTGGGTTGTATGGCTCAGTGGTAGATGCTTGCCTAGTGTATGTGAGGTCCTGGGATATCCTCAGCACCATTTAAAAAAGAAAAGGCCTCTAATAGGAATGGAGAAAGGTGAGATACAAAATTGCACAAAGTCCAACAAACCAACTTGTGAGAGGGAAGGAGGCAGGCAATGGAAATGGCTAGATGTGGAGGACATAAGCTTTTCACCTTCTATCTCTCAGGCTTTTCATTCATTCATTCATTCATTTTTCTATGGTGCTGGGGATTGAACCCAGGGCTTCACACATGAGGGGCAAATGGTTTACCACTGACCTATATCCCCAGCCCTCTAAGGCTTTTTATAATGAACATAGTTCCTTGCTTTCTCTCTCTCTCTCTCTCTCTTTTTTTTTGTACTCAGGGGCACTGAGTGGAGCTACATCCACAGACCTTTTTATTTTGAGACAGGGTCTTATTAAGTTACTTAGGGCCTCGCTAAGTTGCTGAAGCTGGCCTCAAACTTGCGATCCTTCTGCCTCAGTCTCCCAAGTTTCTGGGAATACAGATGTGTGCCATCACACCCAGGGAACGTAATTTATAATACAGAAAAATATCTTTTAAATAAAGTCAAAAGTCTGGTGAGGTTACACTGATGAGAGAGATGATCTCACCAAAGGTCAGCAGGCTTGGGGCAGGGACAGCTCCAGGGGTTCACTTGTGCACCAAGGGACAGTGTGTATGCTAGGTAGACAGAATCCATGGAACTCTGGCTGAGAGAAGGCACCTCTTTGGCGCTCAGAGCCCTAGACCTGTGCACCTCTTGGGCATCAATAAACAGGAGAGAGAAACTGCTGTCATCCACAACTCAGGGCAGCTTCACAGGTCTAGTGCCCAGCTCCACAGAGCTTTGTGGAGTGGTGGCAGTGTGGTGTAGTCTAACAAAATGTGCTCATCTCAGGTCACAGGATGGGAAGCACTGTGCTACACGGTGGCGCTTCCCTCAGCTGCTGCTCCAGTCCCAACGCTGGGTCCAGACTAGGCACTCACCCTGTGGTTCCCTAGCACATAGAAGATGTGACCCAGGAGCACGAGGGAGCAGGCTGTGAGCCGGTTCAGGTCTTCTGCATTGGACATCTTCAGAGTTTCTCGCAGAAATCTCCTACATAAAGAGAACATGGGGGGCTGGAGCAATGGCTCAGTGGTTACAGTGCTTGCCTGGCATACATGAGTACGCGAGTTCAAACCCTAGCACCCATGTATACAACTAAGTGTTGGAGGAACAGAAGTCATATGAAAAACTAAATAAAATTTATTCTTTCTCTCTTTCACTGTCCCCTCTTTCTTAAAAAAAAAAAAAAAAAAAGAGAACATGGATGCTGATACCGTGCCGGGATTTCTTTTAAGGAGGAGGCAGCAGCAGTCTGGAGAGGGCACTGGGTCTAGTGGGTAGGGCCTGGCTCAAGGTTGTGGGATGGAGAGGACAAATCTGAGCACACAGCCCATCCACCAACTTCTGTCCTGTACTCACTTGGCCTCATTGTAGCGACCCTGGAAGAAGGAGAAGAGCCCACGCACGTAGAAAGCTGCAGCTCGGAGGCAGTGTGAGCTGTGGGAAGAATAAAGTGTCATCCACAGGTGGTTTTGAGAAAGAACAAATTTACCAAAGTGAAGTAAGTATGTGTGTGGGATCTCCAAGAGCCCCCTTTTGCAGACTGTCTAGAAGGATGGGGTGTACAGAGATGTCAGAATGCCTGGGACATAGAAACTCATATCACTCCAAAGAGCAAAGGGCCTAAAACAATCTTTGAAAGGGTACCTGCAATTGCTCACCTGACAGGAAAGCTGTGATCTGGATTTATCCTCTCCAACAAACTGTACAGCTGTGGACAGAGAACATGAATTAGGATCATTCTGCATTTTTACATGTGAGAAAGTTGGACCCTCAATGCGTTACTATGGCCTAGACTCAATCTGAGGGTATTGCTCCTATTACCCAAATCCCACACACTTCAGCTTGGCTTTCCCTTCAACAGCATGCTGGGAGAATGGGTGTGTCACCTGTGAGGATAGACTTGGGGACAAAGGTAGAAGTGGGCTGAGGCTGTATTCAGGGCCAGCTCCTCTCCCCTAAGTAGCAGACACTAGGTAGGGCAGAAAACAGGTGAGCAGGTGCATTTCTGTGACACTCTAAGCCCACGTCTGGCCTTCAGAGAATCTACTAGCTGCTTCCTGACTGCTACAGTGGCTGGGGCTGAACTTTCTGCCCACTGTAGACCAAATAACCACCTGGAATCTGAGAGATCAGCTGTTTTTGCAGACAAACCTGAACTAGATCAAAGGCTGTGGCAGTGAAGAGAATCTGGGACACTGGAGACAGGATCCTATGAATGACTAGGTAAGATCCAGGGACTGGGGAGGAGAGTTTATTTTCGGGCTCAACGGGGGACAACGGGAGAAATCTAAATTCTGTAATCATTGACCGGGAAGCCCATTTGAGGGCACTATGCCTATAAGGATAGCCCTGGGCACCCCACCCAACTCGACAGGCAGTGTGTGACTCCTTCAGGGCTCAACCAGGTGAGCTAGGGCATGGCAACAACCTACAGGCAAAGCACAAATGACTGTCCTAGCCACAATTGCTCAGGACAGGGCCTTGAGGCCTGGCTGAAATTTTAAAGCAAACAGCTTGTGTTAAGACATTGGGAGGCTGGAACGGTGGCTCAGCGGTTTCGGCACTTGCCTGGCAAGCACGAGGACCCGGGTTCAAACCCCAGCATCACATACACAACTAAGTGTTGGAGCAGCTAAGGCCATGTGAAAAACTAAATAAAGTTGTTTAAAAAAAAAAAAAAAAAGACATTGGGGATTTTTTTCTATGGGCTTCAATAAAGCATGGGTCATTTTCAATGGGGAGAGATGCTATGTACTTGTGGACACGTTTCTGTCCTAGACCTGGTCTTCCTCGGCCACAACTAATGGTCCACCTCAGTGCTTTCCAGGATGGGAGCCACCCCTTTGCCAAAATGTAAATACCCTGGGGTTTGCTGAAATCTGTTGGTGCCAAGGATAACCCCCAAGCCCCACGTAAGAGAACTGAGAGAAAGGATACCAAACATGAAGCATGTCACCTACTACCTCTTGGTGTCTATTTCCTTCCCGTATATACACACTCGCCAGGTTGGTCACGATGAAGGCCCACAGCTCCTGGTGGTTGGTGAGCTGGAACAGGAGACAGGAACATTAGGCAGCCAGGCTGTTATGTGATCATGTCATACTGTGGGGTAACTTGGGGTCACAGACACCCTAAAGTTTCACGGCTTTTGGAAAGCTCCCTGACTACTTTGAAACTCCATTTTTGTTTGTTTTTCATTTCAGAAATACCACACTCACCTCCTATACCCAAGAGCAACATAGTCAGTAGTTCTTTTCATTATAAAACCCTTACCCATATTATGGGACATTTATAAAACAAAGAAGAGAAAAACCAGCCACCCTGACCTCTCAGAATGTGTTACTTTTTGATGTATCTTCTGTTCGTATCTCAGGACCAAGACTCAGATGGCTTCTCCCTCCACACCACAGTTAGTGACCTCTGGGATGCTGTCAGTGCATACTGACAGAGACATAAGCTGGTCCTGGGGCGACTGCTCTTCACTGGGGGGAGCCGTTGGCCCAGAAGGGGTGGAAAGTAAGTGAAGCTGTGCCAGCATCAGATGATGCTGATGGCTGGTGGTGGGTAGACAGTTCTTCTTGGGGACCAATCTAAACAGCTCAAACACTGCCCAGACCCTGGCTGTCAGTGGAGATGGGCAAATACCTCCAGGCAAGATGGAGCCCAGGTAGTGCATATCCTGCCTGCAAGATCCTGGCACAATGAGGAGGTCCACTATCTTTTGAACCAAGTGATGATGTGCTGAGATGCTGCAATGCCAGGGGCATCTGTCATGGGACCACAGGAAGACCATAAGTTTGGAGACAGAGGATTTGTTTTGTCCCAAGTCTATTAGTCCTGTGTGGCACCAAGAAGCACTGCTCGTTGGAGAGGGGAAGGACTCTAGGTATATCGCATTGGGAACTTTGATGCAGAACCAACGAAGCAGCAGCAGTCACTTGCAGGAAGTGGGGATGGTGAGACTGTCACAGGACCAGGAGGTAGCGGTGGGAGTCCTAGCAATGCTGTTGAGGAATGGAGGCAGAGGAATGGCTACCAGTTCTTACCACCTTGGCATGCTATTTGCACATCAAGGCTCCTGTGTTTCCAAGGCCAGTGACAGGGGTGGCAGCCCCTACAGACACAGAGCACCACAGAAGGGAGCCCCCTGTCCAACAGTCAGTTATACCCCCAGTAAACTCTCGTGAGTGGCAGACAGAGCAGCCCTTGTTCCTTGACCTCTCTACTGAGGGCCTCCTTGGTAGGAAAGTATCAATCACCTTCTTTTCCTGTGAGGACACTGAGGTCAAGGCAGGGCACACCCTTGTCTGGTCCTGGGGCAAGGTGGGCAGAGCAGAGACCTGGGCTGGGCCACTCTGTGAAAGTTGTACCAGCCTCTTTCCAGAGTCTGGCAAGATGCTAGTCTGAGGCCAGGAGCCTGGGAGTGTCAATACTCTCAGGTAGAGTCTCCTCCCTGACCCTGCACAACTAGGCTTTCTCCTCTGCCCTGGAGCACACGGGTCAGGGCTGGTGCGGGATCAGGGTAGACCTGGCTTTGTGTCCAAGACACTCACCATTCAATATAGGCGGTTATATGGAACCCCAGAACCCAGTGTAACTCCCGGGTTGGTTGTAACACGAGCTAACCCAGCCTGGGATTGTCCTGAAGTGAAAGTGGCTGCAGAGGCTGTCCCCCAACCCGCTGTGCCTCTGGTTAGCTCAGGCTGGCCAGGGCTCTCCTCACCTTTGGCTATTCCCTATTGAGATGAACAGTGAGTCAACATCACAGCCCACATCTGGCTCACTGCTATGGAGTTGCACCTACAGACCCCAGTTTTGCATGGTTGACCTATCTCAGCTGTTATCCTCACGGCAATCTACTCCCAACTTCTTACACAGAAGTGCTGCCTGCCCTAAGGTAGAAGGAGGTGGTACCTTACCCGCAGGGCAGTGGTGAACTGTGCTTCTGCGTTGTCCATGCAGTTGACAGAGACGCAGTACAGGCCCTGGAAGAAGAAGGCACTGTCATCAGGGTGGTCCCCAAGGGGTCCCTATGGCTGCTCCCAGACAACCATGATAAGTGCCTCTAATGAACCAGCTATGTTTGAGCTCTACCCTGATAAAGAAGCAAAAAGGTAAGACATTTGCTTACACATGTCTTCCCAGACCTCAGTCAACTCTGAACCCAACGAAATGCTCAAACAAAGCTCACAAGGAACATTCCAGTTACTGCCTGGGCATTGTGTAAAGTGTCATTCACTGAGAACATTCAGGAACTTACCTGGGGTGGTATCATGGGGATCTTTACTGGGAATGTTCAGGATCCTGTCAGGGTGGTGCTGGGTCATTACTCAATGTCCTAGAGGGTGTACTCACCAGCAGTGTGTGCAGCTGTGCTGCATGGTTGGAGAAGAGCCGGGGGGACTGCTGGCACAGCTGGCAGACCTGGGAGATCTGCAGGGAGAGAGCATACTTAGGGTCACAGGCCCATAACCTGGGCTTGGCTTCTGAGTGGCACTGGAGAATGACCCCAAAGATGGCAGGTATAATTGCATTCTATGTACCAGAACTGGGTAGAGTCCCGGAGGATGTGCCCACTATCAGGGCAAAGTATGGTTCTGATTTCCCTGTGGATGGTGACCCTTGTCTGTGACCTACCTTCTCTGCTCTTTACAACATCCGTCTTGCCCATAAAGCACCTTTGCCCTGCTTATGGCCCAAATCCTTCTTAGGAAGGTGGGCACTGAGGGTTCTGAATCCTGGAGCAGGAAGTGGGTGTCAGCATCATGTGGGAACCCCAAATTCCTGTACACCATGAACATTTTCTGGGTGTGCAAACTGTGGGGAGAGGGACCACTGGTTTTCTATTAGATTCTCCAGACAAATGAGTGTGCAGGAGTACAAAATGATGAGTGACTGAGATGACACAATATGATGTCCAGTTGACATATCCTTGGGAAATTTAGTCTCCCTTTTGATGCCTCTGAGACCTGATGAAGTCCAACCACCTGCTCCTTGGCCTTCCCAACCCACATGTGCATATAGTCCCCCAGCCCTACCTCTTGCAGAGCAGTAGCCTTGTGGCCTGTGACGAGCCGGCACATGATGATATGCTCCAGCAGGATCACTTGGAAGGAGGACAGGATGGGGCTGCAGTCAAGCACTGGGGGTGAGAGTTAGGGATGAGAAGACATGGGAGGCTGGAGGTGTCCCAAAGAGGTGCTGACTCCGGTCTTGCTTCCTACCTTCCTGTTTCCCTGAATCCCTACTTTTGTCTCATCTCCCTGTTCAGGTGAGGGGATGAAGTCCAAGCCAGGAATCGATTGTGAAAATTTATTAAGAGTAAGAAATATTGGCAGGTCATGGTGGTGCATGCCTGTAATCCTAGGGACTCAAGAAACTAAGGCAGGAGGATTGGAAGATTGAGGCTGCAATTTTGTGAGATTCTAAGTAACTTAGCAAGATCCTGTCTCAAAAAAAAAAAAAAAAGGACTGGAGATGTGGCTCAGTGGTTAAGCATCCCTGGCTCCAATCTCTGGCACCAAAATAAAATGAATAAATAAATAAGAGTAAGAAATCCTGGCTGCAGAGTGTAGCTAGCTCAGTGACAGGCCCTGGGTTCCATCACCAGCACCAGAGGGGGGAAACAGGTTTTTTTTTGTTTTGTTTTGTGTTTTTAATAGAGAAGGACAGTGAGAGAGCGAGCGAGTGAGAGAAAGAGAATCAATTTTATTTAGTTTTTCATGTGGCTTTCACTGCTCTGAGACTTTGTTGTGTACATGGTGCTGGGGTTTGTACTCACATTTTTGTGTGTGCCAGACAAGTGCCCTATGCTCCAGCCTTAGAAGTAACTTTTTTTTTTTTTAAAAGAGAGGACAGTGAGAGAGAGAGAGACAGAGAGAGAATCAATTTCTACTGAGTTCCCCACATGGCTTTCGTTGCTCAGACACCTTGCGTACATGGGTGCTGGGGTTTGAACCTGCGCACCTGCGCATGCCGGGCAAGCACCACAACCGCAGAGCCACCGCTCCAGCCCCAAGAAGTAACTTTTGATGGAGCACATGCCTGTAGTCCTAGCTATTCAAGAAGGTGAGACAGGAGGAATGTTTAAGCTTAGGTAATATAGCAAGATTCTGGTCTGGGAAAACAAAACAAAACTGCTTATAATGATTTACTTTTTATTTTTATTTTTTAAAGAGGCAGAGGGACCGTGAGAGAGAAAAAGAATCAATTTTATTTAGTTATTTATGTGGCTTTTGCTCAGACACTTCATCGTGCACATGGTACTGGGGTTCAAACCCACGATCTTGCGCATGCCAGGCAAGTGCCATAACCATTGAGCCACTGCTCCAGCCTCAGAATGATTTATTTTTAATAGATTATCACCCGTCAATAAGTGCTCAAGGGCATTTGGGACACAGAGGTTCTAGCACTGAAGTTGCCCTGAGTTTTTAGTCCATGTGAGTGGGCCTCAGGCAGTGACAAGAACCCTACGAAGCTTTTGACAGCCCTGAGCAGCTATCCTTGTATAGGAACCAAGTGAAGTTTTCTTCCAGTACAGACAGAGGAAAAGAGAATCACAGTCCCTTCTGGCGTTGGTATTTCTCAGTTCTGAAGACTTTTCCCCCAGTGACACTCAAGAGGACGCAGGAAGCAAAAGAGGAGATTTATGAGAATACTGAGCCACTCACACATACCGAGGGCTCTGGGTTGATGCTACACAAGTCCTGGTTCCATAGGACGGACTAAATAGTCAAGCATATGTAAGAATGTAGAACCTTTGAGCTGGAGCTGTGGCTCAGCGGTTACAGTACTTGCCTGGCATACACAAGGATGCGAGTTCAAATCCTAGCACCACGTGAGCAACAAAAGCCACATGAAAAACTAAATAAGGGGCTGGAGTGGTGGCTCAGTGATTACAGTGCCTGCCTGGAATATGCAAGGATCTGGGTTCAAACCACGTACACAACAAAGTGTTGGAGCAATGAAAGCCACGTGACAAACTGAAAAAAATTTATTCTCTCTGGGCTCTGTGGTTATGGCGCTTGCCGGGCATGCGCAAGTACTAGAGCTCGAACCCAGAACCCAGCACCATGTATACAACAAAGTGTCAGAGCAATGAAGAACACATGAAAAACTAAATAAAGTTGATTCTCACTTTCTCTAACAGTGCCTTTCTTTAAAAAAAAAATTTTTTTTCTCTTCTCTTACTGTCCCTCTCCTTAAAAAAATTTGATTCTCTTTTAAAAAAACTAAATAAAATTGATTCTCTCTCTCTCACACTGTCTCTCTCTCTCTTAAAAAACAAACAAAACAAAACTCAAAGGAGCTGTCACAGGTCAGTGAGGGCCAAGTTCTGATTGCAGCTTACCCTGAGCATGTCCATGTCACAACACTGATAACAACTGGCAAAACTACCACCACCTTCCCCCCGAGCAACACTGTGGGTACTGAATGGGGCCCTACTAACTCACATGGCGACCTTGTACAGTTGGGGTGGACAGTACAGAGATGGAATGAGGTCCTGGCCAGTCATGGGGATCCCTCTAAATCCCAGGCCTGGCCTACTCTGCTCTCATGTTGGCTGCAGGCATCTGCCACTGGGGGTGATACGACCTGCCAAGTAGGAACTGCTGCTATGGTCATTCAGCTCCAGCACAGGTGATTTCTGGGTGAGCCACCCACCAGGGGGCACCATGAGTCCAACTTACTCTTGAGCTTTTCCAGCTGCATTAGTGCCTTGTCAGTGTACTTCTGTGCCTTTTCCAGATAGCCTGCCTGCATGGAGTGCATCACTGTCACCTAGCAAGAAGACCAGATGTCAGAGGTCAACGGGGTCCTCTCCCTGCCCCCACCATGGGACCAGTGGGGACTTACCAGGTAGACAAGCACGCACATGTGCTCCTTGGGCAGCCAGTGGAAGAGGTCAGCGGGGTTGCTGGGCAGGATCTCGTCGTCGTGTAGCGTGGAGATGGTCTGGATGCATTGCTGCAGCTGCTTTAGGCACGGCTTCACACTCTTCACCTACAGAAGCATGCAGATGGCATCCATGCCTGAAAGTCTATCCATCTGCACCCTGCCACCCTTGGCTTATTTCTGCTAGACATGTCCACCTTTCCCTCCTGCCCTATCCACCTCCTGTAGGAAGTCTACCTCCCCTAGGGATCAGCTGGATTGAGTACAGGGAAGGACTTCACATTTGGCAGGTGGCCCCTGGGTGTGGGAAGTAGCCTCAGGTGTCCAGGAGTCCTGTAGGCACTGTGACTCCTACTAAATGGCCTTTCTGCTCCAGGGATACTGTCCTGAGGCTGCACAGAGTATCTTTATGGCCCTTGGCACTCTGTGAAAACAGGTGGCTATAGTGTACTGTGTTCTTACACACTGAGCAAGGAGCTCAGTCCAGTGGATAAAGGTGGACTCAGGTAGAGAACTGAGAAAGGTCCACTTGGTACTTTCTAGGACCCTCACTGCTGTCAGGTTCCACCTGAGTCCTCCCAGTACCCTAAAGAGGCCCTGCCTGTGGTCAGCCCACAGGGACAGGGGTGGTCTGAGGTAGACAGGGCAGCTCACACTCCAAAAGGCTGAAATGATCATGCAAGTACAGGTACAAGGTGCTCAAACACCTCAACCACACCAGCATTACTGAGTTGTCTTGGATACCACTGGCATCAGCCCCCACTTGACCCTCACAAAGCCATTGTATGATGGGGGAAGGGGTGGACAGACACTGACTGAATACTTGCTGCTTCTAGAACCATCAGGGTGTACACTCATGATTTCCCAATCAATTCTGACAGGCCTCCACCTGTTTACACACTGAGTGGATGTGTGAGTTCACTCAACACTACTTCTGAGTGAGGGCAGGGATGCTGGGACATACCCTGTTTTCACAGTACCCTCTGCTTGTGGGTACAAGTGTGATGGTTCCAGCAGATGTGCCAGAGCAGGATGGAGCTATGTGTGTACATGTGGCAGAATGACAGACTGCTGAGTATCAATGTGATGACAGTGCCATTGCAACCAAGGCCCACCATCCATGCCACCTGCTGCTTCCCAGCAACCCTCCTATGTGAGGCACCACGCACCTGCCCAGCATCCAGGTAGTGGGTCACCTGGAGTACCAGAAAGAAGACACGCAGTGATTCCTTCTGGATGGGGTTCCCCTGCCAGTTCTCCACAATTTGCCCACACAGGGTCAGCAGTGGGTGCACTTCCTGCAACTTGCGCTCCATTAGCAGCAGCTGGGGAAGGAGGGATGCAAGTGTATACTTCAGTGTTTGTAGGAGCCCCAACTGCCTACTGTGAAACTATTACCACCACCTCATGGAGCAAATCCAGGGTGAAAGAAACCCAGGTCCAGGCTCCTTCCTCAGCATAAATCTGATTTTCCCCTCTGAACCCCATTAGAACATATTGCCCTCACCCTTAGGCTGAGTGCCATGCCTAAATGTTTCCATGGCTGAAAGGCCATGCCATGGAAAGTGGGTGAGGTGTAGACAAACCCTGTGGGAGGTGGTCAGGCCTCACTTTTACAACATGGGCTGCACTGGGTTCTCCTGCCCAGCCTCAACTTACCATCCCCTTGCTGAGCAGGAACAGTGCCCTGGAAAACAGAGAAGAGAAGTCAGATTTGCCAAGGCCCAGGAGCTTCTTGGAATAATTGTAGATGCCCTGACACTTAGGGGACCTAATGTCCTGCCTTGGCAGGTGGTTAAGTGGATGACAGTAAACAGTCCCCAGTGAGGTTTTTCTTTTCTTTTTCTTTTTTTTATTTTTTTAAAGAGAGAGGGATAGTGAGAGAGACAGAGAAAGAGAGAAACAACTTTATTTAGTTTTTCACATGGCCTTAGTTGCTCCAACATTTAGTTGTGTACATGGTGCTGGGGTTTGAACCCGGGTCCTCATGCTTGCCAGGCAAGCGCCGAAACTGCTGAGCCACTGCTCCAGCCCCTTTCTTTTCTTTTTTAAAAAAGACAGAGGAAGAGTGAGAGAGGGAGAAAGAATCAATTTTATTTATTTTTTTCATCTGCTTTTTGTTTCTCTCTGACACTTAGTTGCGTATGTGGTGCTGGGGTTTGAACTGGGGTCCTTAGATATACCAGGCAAGCATTATAACCGCTGAGCCCTTGCTCCAGCCCTTTTTTTTCTTTTTGTTTTCCCCAGAGACAGAAAAGGAGAGACTGAGAGAGTAAAAGAGTGAGAGAGAATCAATTTTATTTTTTCATCTGACCTTTGTTTCTTTAAAACTTATTAGAGTACATGGTGCTGGGGTTTGAACCCAGGTCCTCGCACATGCCAGGCAAATGCTCCAAACGCTGATGAGCCACCCACTCCAGCCCTAAGATTTTTCTTATATAAAAGACAACTGCATTTTGTTCAATTCTATCTTTATTAAATTTTTTGCACAGCTTAGATAAAGTCTAGAAGGCCATGTTCCAGACAGGGTAGAGGACAGCACTCTTGCTATTATCTTAAGGCCCTGACACAGCTAACAGTGGGCCTGGCATCAGGGAACACATAGGGTAAGGACAGGTGGGGGCTCCTTAATGCTCCACTGCGCTGTCTGTGAACCAGATACCTCCCCACCCTTAAGTTCTTAGAGTTAAGGTGACAAACTTGGCAAAGTTCAGGCATGTCAGCAGCCTCACCTCAATCCTTGGGAGGTTTCTACTGCCTCTCTATCCTTCTACTCTTCTTTTTTTTCTTTTTTGGTACTGGGGATTGAACTCAGGAGCACTTAACCACTGAGGCACATCCCCAGACCTTTTCATTTTTTTTTAAATTTTAAGACAGAGTCTTTCTGAGTTGCTTAGAGCCTTGCTAAGTTATTGAGGCTGGCTCTGAACTCATAATCCTCCTGCTTCAGCCTCCCAAGTTGCCGGGATTACAGACATGCACCTCTGCTCCTGGCGTTCTTGCTTGCTTTCTTTCTTTCCTTTCCTTTTTTTTTTTTTTTTTTTTTTTTAAGAGAGGCACAATAAGAGAGAGAGAATCAATTTTATTTAGTTTTTCATATGGATTTTGTTGCTCTGACACTTTGTTGTGTACATGGTGCTGGGGTTCAAACCCATGTCCTCACATATGCCAGGCAAACACAATACCATTGAGCCACCACTCCAGCCCCCAGCTCCCCCTCCTTTAACATCAAACCTATGACTGTTTTTTAACATCGAACAGTCCCTAGGTACTGTGGCCAACACCCTGTGAAGTAGACATCATTCTCTCATTTTACGTGAGAAAAATGGCAGGAAGTCAAGGTCACACACTGTACAAGGGATGGAATGGGGATATGCACTAGGCAGTATGGCTCCCTCACCTACGAACTGTGCTGTTCCCTGTTGTTACCTCAGTCTCGACACTCTATGGTTTACCTACCTGTCATGTCATTTTTGAAATTACATAGAAGAATTTATGTAGCTCCCCATGCTTTCATAGAAAATGCACAGGCTAGGAGGACCTATGTTGCTAATCCAAGGCTCTGAGCCAGGGGACCAGCAAGCACTGAATCCTGGTGGATGTCCACCAGGCCACTCAGCACAAACCATGTGACACTAAGCTGTATGCCCAAGGAGGCCTGTCTGGGCAATGCTTACAAATGAATGTGCGCTGGGCAGTTGTTTCTAGGAGAGTGGCCTTGAGGCATGCTGACAAAGTCCTACAGCCCCGAAGGCATGTCACCATGGACTTAGCCACAGTTAAAGTATGCAGGGGACAGGGAGGGTCTAAAGTGTGCGACCCTTAGGCCAACCAGTAATAACTACTATGCCAGGACAGGGCAGCCAAGTAATGGCTCTGAACACCTAGACAGTATTCCAGGGATAAAGACAGCCTGAAGAGAGCTGCAAAGTGCCCTCAGGGCCTGGGAAGTCTACAACCTAGCCTCAGAATACCTGAACTTGGGTCAAGAAAGTTCAGTGTGAGAACTTTTCAAAATCCTATGTGCACACATAATAAGAGGATTGCTGTATAGAGCCACCTACATTCTTCTATGTGGGGAAAGATAGATGGGGGAAAGATAGGTTGGAGGCCCTCATAGAGGCTGCACAGGAATGATGGCGTCTGACACCTGACCCTTGACAGGAGTCTAGACAGTCCATGTGGTTTTCTGTATAATGTGATCTTATTTCCCTGATTTTACACAAACATTGGCTTACTCTCCCTCCTGTTCTTGGTCCACAAATTCCCCAGTGTCCTGAGGAGGTGGGTACTTAAGTTTGTCTATAGTCAGTGTTGTGCAGGCCCCTATGTAACAAAGAGCAATAGCTAAGCATATCCTCTGAGCACTTTTTAGTTGAAGAGAAGCTGAAAATGTACAAGTACCAACTCTGTAGACACTGCCAGCTATCCCTCGGCCCTATCCAACTTTTTACTTTATAAACCAACAGGTTTATAAAGCTATCTCACTGTAGCTTTAATTTGCTTATTATGCAAAAGGGCAGGCATTTTTTCACACTAGAATTCCATTTGATTATGCTCAGGAGTAAAATGGCTGAGCTCTTTCTGTAACAAAAGGTATGTATGGGGAGGCAGATGGGTAGAGTGGGTGCCTACCGTGTGTACTCAGATCCCACTACCCGGGCATACTCTGCCCCCACGCCCAGGAGGTCACAGGCTGACACCAGGTCCTTCTCAAGTGTGTGCAGTTGCTGAAAAGGAGAGAAAGAACAATGACTGCTGCTGTCAAGCCTGTCTGTTTTTCAGAGCCTAGTCTTACTGCTTTGCTAAATCACAACCAACAGAATTTCCTAACATGTCAACAAAAATCAGTGTCAGTTTTGAGCTAAATTAACCAAATTATCTCATCTATGTTAATTGTTCTGGGTAGAGTCCACCTCACCTATGTACACAGCATCTAAATAAACTTAATGGGACATTAAACCAATAGTTGATGCTCATGAGCATGGACCCCCAAGACTGTGTGAGTGTCCAGGGTAAGCATATCTGAGTGCTTCCTGGGTGTCCAGAGGGGGGATCACCAGTAGGTGGGCATCTCTGGTGTGCTCTGGGGCTGACCAGGAAGGACTTCCTCAGGAGCAAACATCTAGCCTTAACAGGTTGAAAATCCAAAAGTCTTAGAAGGCTGAAAGGGAGAACAGAGTTGCCTGAGTTAAGAACTCAGGCTCCTCCTCACCATGCATATGATGCCTATTAACTCTGTGTTCTGGGCCAGGTGCATGTCCTGCTTCCCCATCTGTCAATAGGCACAAGCATGTGTGGGAAAATTAAAGGAGACAAGTGTGTGCTCAGGGACATATACAGGCCTATGGGGGAAGGCCGTGAAGCCCTGGGGAATTCTCTTCGTCAGACCTTCCTGTAATGAGGGGCTCTCCTGGGTAGGTGCTTTTGGCTGAGGGCCAACATGCTGTGTGCCCAGGTTAGGTGATAGGGTTGTCATGGAAGGCAGGTGAGAAGCACCCTGGAGGACAGGCTGGCTCAAGATAGGAAATGCTGGGCAAGGAAAGGATATCTGACTATGCCCATTGAAAGGGAGTGCAGGCAGAACCCAGAAGAGAAGAGATCCAACACATGGTGGAGCCTGCCTACTCTTCCAGCAGGGTTAGGAAGCCCCAGCAGAGACAGCATGCCCATCTAAGCATCTTGGAGCACAGGAATTTGGGTACCACCGATACCTGAGGAGTTGGTGGGGACAGGGTGAAACATAGGATGAAGCTATGCTCCAGCAGCCCCCATGAATGGGGTTCTGGGAAGTAAGGGTTGACTCAGCACCCATTGTCCAACAGGCAACCCCTGGAATCTCTGCAGATTGTTTTTGCTTTTTGAGTCATGGGTCTCACAAAATTACCCATGGTGGTCTCAAACTACTGGGGTCAGATGATTCTCTTGCCTCAGTTTCCCAAACAGCTGAGACTCAGGCATTGTGCCACCACTCCCAGCTCTCTGTGCTGCTTATAAAGAACTTAGAGGGCCTATGGCAGGAAACACTCCCCAACTTCAATGAATAAAGGTCAAGGGGAGTGGCTAAGAGAGAGGGAGAACCTGAAGGTGCCCAAATAGCACAGGGCCCTGCGTTGGCCCTGGGTGACAGGCACTTCTACCAATTACCCCACGTGCTATGGCACTTCACGGAGTTTTGGGCACTGCCTAAAAGAAGGCATAAGCTAGGGATGTTGCTGAGGACTAAGGCTGGAGGGTGCTTGTTAGCAGGTTACAGAAATGTCCCCATATAAACGCCCACTTGTGGCAGCCTGAGGGGAATCTGTGCACACTGGTCTCTGCTATTATTTGTACTTGGGGTACATGTGCCCCAAGGTCCTGGCCTTAGTACTCACAGCAAGCTGGAAGAGCAGGCGGCAGTGCCAGTATGGGGTCTGCTGCGAGATCTGGATTGCTTTCCGCAGAAGCGGCTTTGCTGCATCAACGGAATTCTGAAATGAAACAGTCAAGTTCAAGGAGGAAAAACACAAGCCACCAATCAAGCTGGATTCCTTATGTAGAAGCTGCTGTGCCAGAAGGCTGTTCCTGTTTGTGCTCACCAAAGAATTTTTTTTGGGTTGCCAAGTTACTTTAATTAAAGGAAAAGAAAAAAAAAAACCCCATATTTTACTGGTTGGGAAGATTTTACATCTTTTATACTTTCTTTTTTCTTTTTTTTTTTAAGAGAGAAAAAATCAATTTTATTTAGTTTTTCATCTGGTTGTTTTGCTCTGACACTTAGCTGCGTGTGTAGTGCTGCGGTCCAAACATGCGAGGCAAGTGCTGTAACTGCTGAGCCACCGCTCCTGCCCTAAACCACTTTTAAAATAACTTCTTCAGGGTTGGGGATTTAGCTCACTGACAAAGCACTTGCCTAGCATGCGTGAGGCCCCAAGTTCGGTCCTCAGCCCTAAAAAAATAATTAAATAAATGAATTCTTCAACTAAACTGCAAGTAGACTCAGTTTAAAATCCTGCACCATCAAATGAGATGCCAGTTCCAAGTTTCCATGTTCTAAGACCAGAAAGAGGTGCCAGGGACATGAAGCACACAATTCCTGCTGCCCCAGGTCACCTCATAAATCTTTTTGAAGTGAGGAAGGTAATTTTCAACAGAAACCAGATAAAGAAATAAAGAAGTCAGACTAAGCTGGGGATGTGGCTTAGTAGTAAAGGGCTTACCTAATATGCACGCGGCCCTGGGCTTGATTCCTGCCTGGCACCACCAAAAAAGCCAGCCAGCCAACTATGGATCTGTTAGGCTAGGAAGAAAGCTGCTTTCTCAGTAGAAAAGGATTTTGCTGGCCCTTGGAGGCAAATGATTACTCACAAAAGCCCTGGTACTAGGGTGTAGGAGGTAGAAATCAGTTGGCTCTCTGTGTCTGTGGGTTCTGCAACTATGGATTCAACCAGCTATGGATCAAAAATATTGGGAAAAAAATTGGGTCTGTAGTGAACATGTATAGACATTTTTCTTATCATTGTTCTTTCTTTTTTTAAAGAGAGGGATAGTGAGAGTGAAAGAGAGAGAGAAATTAAATTTTTATTTAGTTTTTCAGGTAGCTCTCGTTGCTCTTATATTTCGTAGTGTATGTTGTATTGGGGTTTGAACACATGTCCTTGCGTATGTCAGGCAAGCACCATAACCGCTGAGCTACCACTCCAGCCCCATCCTTACTCCTTATTGTTAACAATATAGTATGATGAGTCTTTGCATAACACTTAACATTGCATTAAGTATTGTAAGTAATCCAGAGATAATTTCTTTCTTTTCTTTCTTTTTCTTTTTTTAAAAGAGAGAGGGTCAGTGAGAAAGAATTAATTTTATTTAGTTTTCATGTGGCTTTCAATTTTCTGACACTTGTTGTGTACATGGTGCTGGGTTTGAACCTGTGTCCTTGTGCAAGTCAGGCAAGCACTGTAACCACTAAGCCACTCCTCCAGCCCCTCCTGATATGATTTAAAGTATATGGGAGAGGGCTGGGGCTATAGTTCAGTGGTAGAGTGTTTGCTTGGCATGTATGAGGCCCTGGGTTTGATCCCCAACACCACATTAAAAAAAAAAAATTGCTTATGATTACAAACAAAAAAAGTGTTAAAAAAAGCATATGGTGCTCATTAGCATGCACCCTGGGTCGGATTCCCAGCACCACAAAAAATAAAAATAAATAATAAAAGAACTCTATGGGCGGATATGTGTAGGTTCTGCTATCATATTTGAGGGGGATCTTGAATTAACCCTCTGTAAATGCTTAGGGATGACGGTGATTTGAAGAATTAAAAGTCAGGAAAGATTCCAGATCCTGAGCCCCAAAGTGCCACTAGGCCACAGTGAAAGGAAGAGAATTTGTTTTCACAAGCTTTCAGTATGTTCTTACCTCTTGACAGTACAATTCAGACAACAGACTTGCTGCTTCAAATTTAACATCTTCAAACTGCGGGATCTAATAATGTCCAGTTAAGGAAGTAGACACTGCAAAAAGGTAAATTTAAAAGGTCCACAGCTGGCTGGGCTTGGTGCTGCATGTCTGTAATCCCAGCAACTTGGGGGGCTGAGACAGGAGGATTGCAAGTTCAAATCCAGCGTGAGCA
Source organism: Aplodontia rufa (assembly GCA_004027875.1). NCBI lineage: Eukaryota > Metazoa > Chordata > Mammalia > Rodentia > Aplodontiidae > Aplodontia > Aplodontia rufa. The sequence continues at coordinate 33,886 of PVKS010001633.1, forward strand.
ACTTAGTGAGGCTGTAAGCAACTTAGCAAGACCCTGTTTCAAAATGAAAAATAAAAAGGATGGAGGATAGTGGTTAAGCACCACTGGGTTCAATCCCTGGTACAATAAATAAATAAATAAAATCCACAGATCAAGGTTTCGATCCTGCAGAAGTGTGTGTCTGGTCTTCCAAGTTCTTATATTCTTCAGTGACCCACCTTGTCTTGTTGCAGGTGGGTGTGGAGCCAGATGCCAGAGTAAGGGAAGCATAGACATGAACATGACTTCTAGGGAGAGGCTGCTAGCCTTGAGGGGCAGCCCAGGGCAGAGCAAGAATTCTCCAGATTCAAATCTAAGACATACGTACATATGTACATTTGTTTCTAGCAATTGAACCCCAGGGTGCTTTACCACTGAATGACACCCCCAGTCCTTTTCATTTTGAGACAGGTTCTTGCTAAGTTGCTGAGGCTGGCCTCAAATTTGCAGTCCTCCTGTCTCAGTTTCCTGAGCTGCTGTGATTACAGGCATGTGCTACCATGCCTGGCTCATCTCTTTTATTTAAACAGAACATTCCTTCAAGGGAAAGGTACTGGGCTGGAGGTATAGTTTAGTGGCAGAGCACTTGCCTAGCAGGCACCAAGACTACAAAACCCCCAGCACTAAAAAACAAAACAAAATACCCCAAACAATAAAAACAAAAAGGAATGGTCCCAACAAGAAAAGGATACTTGCTGTGATATCAACCACTGAAAGAGAAAGAAAAAAAAGATCAATTCTCAGGCAAACACTAGGTACCTAGTTATTGGCTCACTTTGGGATTTTTATAGATTGCCCCCTAATCCTTATTATAGGAATCCAGTTAAAAAGGAAGGTGGCCTGCTCAGCCTGAGAGAGTGGGTTCAATTTTCCTTCAATGCAGCAATGGAAATGAAGCCATATGGCACGTGGTGGGTGCTTAGGAACAAGAGGACATCCTCTTCTGACAACAGAGGAGGGATTGGTGCTTGGGAATAAGACTCTTCCTACTCTTAGCAAGGTCAACTTCAGACAGGAGGGACTACAGCATGGTTTTAGTGGTTGGAGAACTTGCCTGGCACGAGCAAGGACCCAGCATGGGCATGTTCAAACCCCAGCACCATATATACCACTAGATATCTGAGAAACAAAGGTCAGATGAAAAAATAAATTGATTCTTTTTCTCCTTTTTTTTTTTTTGAGAGGGACAGTGAAAGAGAATCAATTTTTTATTTTTTCACGTGGCCTTCTTTGCTCTGATACTCCATCATGCACATGATGCTAGGGTTTGAACGTGCATTCTTGCACATGCCAGGCAAGTGCTATAACTGCTGAAACACCACTCCAGCCCCTCCTATAGACTTTTTTTTCTTTTTTTTTGAAGAGAGGGACAATGAGAACGAGAGAATCAATTTTATTCAGTTTTTCACATGGCTTTCGTTGCTCCAATACTGTTGTGTACGTGGTGCTGGGTTTCAAACTCGCATCCCTATGCATGCCAGCCTCTGCTCCAGCCTGTCCCTCTCTCTTAAAAAAAAAGTGGGAAAGTCTGAGCTGGGATCAACTGCCTACAAGACACAGGTGGGCCAGGAGGTGGAGCTGTGGAACAGAGAGGGTGGGGGAGACTGATTGCCAGGGTCATGCTGACACTGATGCAGCCTATGGTAAGAAGGCTGCCAAAGCATCTGCCTCTTCCTGTAAATGCTCAAGGGTCCTTGAAGCATGGACATGAGGGGCTCTAAGTCTCCAGAGAGGGAAGGCCAGCACCTGCAGCCAAGAGTGTGGCCCCAGAGGGGAGGCTCCTCAGCTGGAGGCAATATATGGAGCTAGCACTTGTGATATGGAGGAGCTGGTGACCCCTAAAGTTGGGGGTGCTTTCCATAAAAGCTACTCCGCTCAAGTCCAGCAAGAGAAACTCTGGAAGGTCACCAATTAGGAGGAACAGCCAGTCACAGGAGAGAAAACACTGTTGAGGAGGATCTGGACTACAGGTGTGTCAAGGTGTCACTCAACCCCGAGATTCAGCAGTTTGTGATTTGACATTAATTACAGGGAAGGCAAGGCTTCCACACAGAAAGGAAGCCCCGTAGAGAGTCTAGTGGTCAAGATGGAGTGGGCTGGGTAAATCAAATGCCCAGAGCTAAGTTCCCTGACCAGGCCACACCTTGAACCTGTGATAAATAAAACTGACTCTCTGTCACTGTACCCCAAAAGACATAAACTAGGAGATGAGGGAAGACATAAAACCCCCTAATATGGTCTGAATGTGAGGTGTCCCTCAACAGCTCACATGTGATAATTCGGGAAGGTTGAGATGAAATGATCGAGTTATAAGTCTTAATCCAATCAGTGAGTATGGGGATTAACTAACAATTGTAGGCTGGTAGGGTTTGGCTGGAGGAGGGTGGGTCACTGGGGATGTGCCTTTAGGTCATATATTCTATATCTGGCATGGAATTTCTCTTCTCTGCTTCCTAGATGCAGCCAGCATTCCATGAACTAAAAAAATCTCTGAAACCTTCCTTGAGACCCTAAATAAACTTCTGGAATTGTTCTTGTCAGGTCTTTTAGTCACAACAGCAAAAAAGCTGGCTAAAACACCCCCCAACCCTATTCAGGCAGAGAAGCCTTCCTTTCAAGTCTGCCCAGGGATCCTCTTGCTTACCACCCACAGTGCATTCTGGGTCTGGTGCTGAGGACAGCCTGCACAAGCACATCTGTGGAAGGCAACTTGCAAGGGATGCATCCAATTACCCACTGCTTGGGGAAGGCCCCACTGTTTCTGTGCTGCTCCAGCTTAGACCTGTGTGGGCCTGTTAATGTCTCCTCACAGCAATGATTTTTAAATTCTTTTCTCCTTTGGGGGGCTTTTGCGTGGTTAACATCTATTCAGCAAACAGTTGGGATAGACCTAATTTCAATTTCCTCTTGACTCTACTGATATCTTTTCTTTATGAACCAGATTTGTCGGCTAATGATCAGCTTCCCTGTCCTCTCCTTCTGTTTTCTGATATGAGGGCTGGGAAAGAGAATCACGTTTCCTCCCAAGTTGCTGAGATTGCAGGTGTGCACCACCATGCCCGGCCATGTCACTGCTTCAGTGACACAATGAATTAACCTGCATGATGACACATATCTGAAGCTAGAAGGTGGATCTGGTATCAGGGTGGGACAATCAATTCCTCAGCACGTCAACCTGACATCAAACAACTTTACATTTATATCTTCATTATGATTTAAACATAAACTCACTGCTTTAATTTGGATTTGGGATGTCCCCCAAAGGCTTAGTCCCCAGCCTGTGTTGCTATTGGGAATGCTGGAACCTTTAGAAAGTGGGGCCTAGTGGGAGAAAGTTAGGTCACTGGTGGGGCATGCCCTTGGAGGGGATTTCGGGTCTCTGCCCTTCCTATCTCTTTGTTTCCCATTCACCATGAGATGAGCAGCCTCCTCTGCCATATGCTCCTGCCATAATCCACAGCATCACCACAGGCCCAAGGGCAATAAGTTCAAGCAACCTCTAAAACTATGAACCAAAATAAACCTTTCTTCCTTATAAGTTGGTTATCTCAGGTATTTTATTATGGTAATGAAAAACTGACTGATCCACTCATACATCAGAAATATATATCTACCTCATATATAAAACATATAGGATATTATACCACAGATTGCTACCTTGTCTGTGACTTTTTTCCTTTTGCTTTTGTAATGTTAAAAAATAGTTTTTACATCTCCTTCCTTACGATAAGAAAGTAGCACTCCCTTGGTGCTAGGTGGCCCACAGGATGCATATCAGGGATGTCAATACTTGATCAGAAGCCCCAGGAGCCAACTTGGTGCTCTCAGGAATATGAGTGAGGATAACCACAGGGATACCAGGTGCTGAAGGGCCCAGATCACCACATCTCTGGTGCCTGGAGGACTTAGTCCAGATCTGAAGGCCATTTCACATCTTTTTATTCCTTAAAACCACAGTTGTTGTTTTTTTTTTTTTTTAAAGTCAGGTCTTCTAAACCACCAAAATGTGTAAAAAATGGTTATTAATTGCAATTCCCTTGGAATGGAAGCTCTGCATTAAGAAGCCTCCCTCACCTCTTCCTGCTGTATACCCAAGGTATAGTGCATCCTTCAGTCACTGCCTCAGTGAGCACATTCATCAGTAAGTTGGAAGTGGTCCTCACCCTGTGAGTTTGTTGAAGATTCAGTGAAACACTACCCTGTAATCACAAATGCAGTACCTGGCATATAGAAGGCATATAAAACACTACAGGAATTCAAAGGTAGGAACTGGAAGAACTGAAGAAATAGAGAAGGAGGTGAGTTGGTAGAGCTATGAAGTGTTGCAAGTTTTACCTCCCAAATTCAGAGGTAGCCTAGAGAGTGAGAGTGAAGGGGCTAGGAATATGGCTCAGTGGTAGTGTACTTGTCTAGCCAAGGACCTGGCCTCTAACCCCAGCACGGGGGGGGGGGGGGTCAGCGGGAGGAGAAGAAAAGAAACAGTGAAATTGAAAAAAAAAATGGAAAGAAAAATAGGAAGAAGTACAGATTATTGCTCCATGAAAATGCTTAATGTCAGGTCTGAAAATACAGCCTTTACATGAGTTTCTATTCCATATTCCTAACCAACATGGCATGGAATTTAATAGAACACAGATATGAACTGGAAGGATGAAACTGTTGCTCCAGCTGTACCAGATGTGAGAGGCTTATAACCAAGCCCTATTGAGATTAAGAAAAGAAAGTATTTAATCACTTGCTAGGAAAGTAAACCACAAACTCTCAGGCTAAACCTAGATGTAGAATTAACAAGCATTTGACTGGCACATTCTGGAGTTGCTTTGTGTGTCAGATAAGCAAAACCATCATTAAAAAGCAGCCTGAGGGGGGCTGGAGCAGTGGCTCAGTGGTGACAGCGCTTGCCTGGCATGTGCAAGGACCCCAGGTTCAAACCCCAGCACCACGTACACAAGTAAGTGTCGCAGCAACAGAAACCAGATGAAAATTAAATAAAATTGATGCTCTCTTTCTCTCTCTCACTGTCCTTCTCTCTTAAAAAAAAAAAAGAAAAAAAAAAAAAAAAAAAAGCAGCCTCAGGGGCTGTAGCAGTGGCTCAGTGATTACGGTACTTGCCTGGGACACATGAAGACCTGGGTTGAAATCCCAGCACCATATACACAACTAAGTGTTGGAACAATGAAAGCCAGATGAAAAAACAAAATAAAATTGATTCTCTCTCTTTCTCTCTCTGGGGAAAAAAAAATTAGCTGGAGAGCTGAGCATAGTGGTGTGTGTTTGTAATCCCAAAGACTTGGGAGGATGAAGCAGGAAGATTGCAGATTTGAAGCCAACCTCAGCAATCTAGTGGTGTCCTAAGCAACTCAGTGAGATCCTGTCTCAAAATGAAAAGGGCTTGGGATGTGGCTCAGTAGTTAAATGCCCCTGGGTTCAATCTCTGGTACCCCTCAACCCCCCAAAATAGACTGATCAAAAGTAAGAAAGCTGGGATTCAGGGTACAGCTCAATGGTACGGCACTTGCTTAGTATGCCCAAGGCCCTAGGTTTAATCTCCAGCACCAATGTATAAGTAAATAAATATATAAATAAGAAAAAAGAGGGAATTGGTACACATGCACCTTTTTTGGTTTTACAGAAAATGTGCAAACGACTGAAATGGATTTGTCCGCATGAAAGACAAGTGTGAAAATACAACAGAAGCCATAGGAACTGAAAATTCACACAGGAATAGGCGTGCAGCAAGAAAAATAATATAGGAAAAATGAAATATGTCTGAAGGAATGTGACTTGACAGAATCTACATAAATAGCTTTGCAAATTCTCTAGCCAACATTTCTGCAGAAAGCAACGCCTTTTATAATCACAAACCATTTACCCAGAGAGTCTCAGAGCAGCCAAGAATTATGACCACACATCTGCATCACTGCCAAAACCATAATCAAAGAAGGGAGGCTAAACTGGGCAGTGGCAGATGCCTATAATCCCAGAAACTCAGGAGGATGAGGCAGGAGGACTGTTAAATTCAAGGCCAGCCCGGCAACTTAGCGAGATCCTGTCTCAAAAGAAATTAAAAGGGCTGGGGATATAGCTTAGTGGGAGTGCACCCTGGGTTCAATCCTTAGTACTATGCATGTACGCACACAGAAAAAAAGAGGCTTTCAGGTCAAGTGTCCTTATCTGCTAAGCACAGTCAAGGGCCTGCAGAAGCAAAATGACTGAGACCAATGGTTGTGTTCTTGAAAAAGTTGCTGAGGAAAGGGAGACACATCCTTCATGACTCTGATGGGGATATTTAACAGATGATTCTTTCAAAGTTGGTAGAAGTGATGAAGCAGATGGGTAACTATATTATATGTATATTTTTAGGCAGCTCCCAAACACAGTTGAGGAGATGCAAACTAGTATGTACAGATCAAAGAGAAAATGATCTTGGGGCTGGAG